>JBBPBX010014550.1:16952-50728 GCA_038048925.1 Garcialebias charrua
AAAACCCCCACTACAAGTCACTAAATAACTTCATAACCTAATTTGCATCACTGGCCATAGTGAATCATGTCTTACGAGTGTCTTTCACAATTCACCTCTCTCGTGTGCCAGTGTTAATTAAGCCATACACTGAAGCGGTCAGATTATCGCACATTATGGGATTTTTGATCAGACCGCAGGCAAAAATATTTTACATCTGGCAACACTGCTCCAGATTCACAAGTTATGCTGCGTTCACGCCTGGTGAAAAGCTGGGACATCTGAGCCTTACCAGACATACCGAGTTGGGAATACAGAACTCATTAACTTGGCACAATAGCTCATAACCCTTATATTAAAACAAATATACTTTGGCTATGCAGAGGCTATATGTTAAGGATGACAAAATATTTGTGCCCTTCATCTGCCTGGATCTGCATAAGGTATCAATTTTTGAAAAGATTATTTAAAAGAAACTCAATCGTTAGAAACAACTGCCGTTTTTTAAAGGAATGAAAATGTACAAAATATTTTTACATAAATGTGATCAACTACTTTAGACTGAAATGAGATGGGGACGGTCAGATTGAAGTCAAAGAAGTCTCCCGTTTCTGCTCCGTTTCTTCTGCTGGTGATATTTTCACTGCTTGTAGACATTATGTGCTCTGCTGTTGTATGAATTTCACATTAAATAAGTGCAATTAAATTTACCCTTTGAATGGTTTAAAACGTCTTGAAGTCTTTGATGCATCATAAATTACACATCTTTGAGTTCAGCATAAACATCAGAATGACTAAAACAACTAGCAGAGCAACAGGAAAGAAAAAAAAAAGAATAAATGAAACGTCTCGAATGTGGTTAAAAGGGATAGCTCGGTCATTGTTGAAGTGACATGTCAAATAATTAATATTTATTACCTTATCAGATGTAAGTCACAAAAGTATTCAGCCATGCTAGGCTAACAGCTAACCAAACAAGGGCCAGTTTTTATCGTTTTAAAGGCTTAAAACATTCTTGAAAACAACATATGCACATGAAAAAAACGCTACATTAGCGAACATTACTCCTCTACACTAGTGTTGTGTTCAAGACCACCTAACCCGAGAACAAGTCAAGACAAAGACCAGAGTGTATCAAGACTGAGACAAGACCAAGACTTTTTGGGTCCGAGACCAAGTTGAGACCAAGACCTCAAATAAAATTAAACATTTTATTATAAAATATTTTTATAAAAGTTACATACTGCAACTTTAAGTTTGCTTTTGAATTAATGCATCAGCTTTTATAAAATTTCAAAGCTACATAAACCAGACAGTCAGTGACCTTACTTCATGTGATGCAACAATAAAATTACACAACTGTTAAATTAGAAGCAGTTTCATCACATGCCAAGCCTTAAAAAACTGCAGTGGCAAAACACTCTTCATAAATCCAAACTCAAGAGCAAGGATAACCATGTAGTTGCACAGTGGTTTCAATAAAGTAGTAGATATAAACCTAAAAAGTTACATAAACGGAAATTAGTTACAACTATATTATTTGTGATTTAAATTGCCAAATTTTATAACTGATGATTTGGCAGATATCCTCTCCCACGCCCAGACAATCACTTCTCACTTTCTTGGAGTGCCAGTGTTGCCAAATAGAGATGAGGTTTTCCAGCCCTAAAATCTGTTAAAAACTGCCACATCACACAAAAATCCACCTAATCAATATATTGTTACAGTATTTAATGTTTGAACATGAACACACATCAGTACAAACCAAGCTAATTTAACAATACTGTATATGGCAAAACGCAACAATCCAACAAAAATCTTCCCAAAGTTCCCAGTAAAATCAGAATGAAAGCCGCCCAATCTGGCAACACTGGGAGTGGCACGAGCAAGTGAAAGGGGGTAGACGTGACCGCGGTAACAAAAAATTTATTCAGCAATGAGTCACGTTATTGATTGGATTTGAACCAGTACGTTTTGCATCCAATAAAAACAAAGATGTTGACAAATAAACTGGACAATATTTTGGCAATTTTGTGATATTTCCCCAGTTGTGGTCTTGAAATAAAATCCCGAGTCCTCAATGTCCGAGACCGTGACCAAGTGCGGTCGAGTCCGAGACAAAACCAAGACCATCAAAAAGTGGAGACCAAGACCAGTCTCAAGTACTGTACTACAACACTACTCACACTTTTACACGACACTGATCATTTAATTGGTGGAGTGTGTTTTTTCCCACTCAACCAAGCATTTTTTTCACACCATAACCCAAAAACAATATAAAATGGGCAACTACCGGTATTTGACTAGCTTTTAGCCTAGCCTGGATGGAGACTTCTGTTTTTTCTTCATGATCCAGGACGTCACAGCTTATAAAAAGTACTAAAGTACAAGTACTGTATACTGTAAAGTACTATTTGATACAACACCACTTCAAACATGGCCAGACTCCAGGTATTTCTATAACAAAATCAAACCGCATTAGTTTTTTTTTTTCTTTTTTTACTTTTTATTTATATGAACTGTTCAAGAAAATAGTTTGCTGTCATTTTTCCATTTTTCAACACATTTTAAGATTTCTGACCACCTAAAATACAAACATTTGTTTTGTCTACTGTGAACAGTATTGAAAAGTATAGTGCACAGAAAACCATAGTAACTTTACTTATACTGTATATGATAATCTAAAGATTTCATTGCCTACAGTTTTGATTTGAAATATAATTTAGTTCCAGGAACTGGTTGTGGTTTGGCTTGCTCTACAAAAACAAGAGTCATTGTCATACTCCGGAAATTAATTTAGAGATTTCTTTTTTTACAGATTGACATGATTTACATCTACAAAACTGAAAAGGTGAAAAAAATCCACTTTTTAAAAAAAATGTATTTTTACACCATTCACTTTAATTTCCTATTCATTTTTTTGGATTTTCTGTGCTGCTGTTGCAGACAGGAGTGTGTGTAGAGATTTCTCCAAATCTTTGGTTTAACAACAGATTTCTTGTTAGTCATCTCTTCAAACAGACAAGTGTTTTATATGAAGCTTTAAGGAAGTTATCTCAACAATCTCAATATGAGAAATAATAACTTGCAGCTTTCTTGATGAACGACAAACAGAAAAGTGCTGGATGCGTTTTGTTTGTTCCACAGCTAACAAGGCCAGAGGGGTCACTGACTGCACCCAGGAGTAGATAAACAGGTGGAGTCAACAGGGACAGAGTGGAGGGTAAAACTGTGGCACAGAAAAGTGGGGTTAAGTGTGTTGACCTGTTCAGACAGAGCTTATTAGACCACCCATCACTTAATGGACTGTTTGGAAGGGTCTTGGTTTGTCAGCTCCTCCGATGGACTGGCAGGGACAGATGGAGGGTGGCCATTGTTCAGTAAAGTTACAAGGGGCGTATCTCTTCCCTCTAGCTCCTCATCCTGAAAATTAAAAAGAAGATAAAATAGAAAATATTAAAAATTTAAAATTGTTTTGGGAATTTATATTTCTTTTTTCAAAACAGGCTCTTCACATCAGTAAAATATATTTTGTTACATAAGGTTTCATTTTAACGTTCAGAACACATCTTACAGTTTTACTGATGCTTCTTTAAGCTAACATTGATGTGGTTCTACATCAACCAGCAATGTTCAGTTTACTTTCAAAAGTCTTGCTTAAAAACTAAAATTACCACCTGGCAACTATCATCATACATTAAGCTGGTGCAGATTCTGGTGAACTTGTAGTCCCTGTGAACAATTTACTGAGTGATGTTTTCTTATGCATGTTTACAGATTTCTTGTAGATTGATCCAACTTTATGATGAGGCTAATCAGACACAACCCACTGTTGTCCACCAGCTCTCCTGAAGATCTAAATTTCAGCTAATCACTTCACTGAATGCAAACATGGGATCAGGGCAGCAGCAGCAATTTAAAATAGTTTTCTAGGAAATTACATACTCTAGTTGAAGTGTTGCATCATTTTCAGCCCCTTTTTGGCATCTGCATTTGGTAGCAGGCCAAATTGACAAAGACCATGCAGAATAATGTAGTATTTTAATTCCACAGCAGAGAAAGTTATGTAGTCTCTGTAAGTAGGTCTAGGGGAGAAAAAATTTAATTTATTAATCGGTATCGGTTAAATAAGTTTTAACATATTGGCATATCGGATATCAACCAAAAATCCAATATCGTGCATCCCTACTAAATGCCTTTTTTCCCAATTAGATTTTGTGTGGGCTTTAGAAAAGCTGATATAACACAACGTTATGTCGGCAAAAAAAAAAAAAGATTAACTAAATGTACATTTGTGAAAATTTAGAAACCATTCCCTCAATCTTTACTTGAGACGATACATTCTAGGATTTACAAGCATTATAAATAAAAATGCTCTCAGATGAAGATGTCAACAATGTGGCGATGTAAAAAGTGACTGCCCAGTCTTACAAATAAGAACAAAGAAGAGACCCAAAGACCCTGAGCGTGTAGAAGTTCACACCGTGTCAGGCGTTTCCTCCCCTTCAGTGTGCTCTCCATAGTGACTGTACATCTCCATGTCAGAGAGGGCACTCTCCAATGCATCCTCTTCGTAGTCAGTGTGGTTCTCTGACCCCTCTGATGGAGGGGAAACGGTGGATGCACAGAAGCACATTGTGGGTGAATAAGATGGAAAGTGTAACATGTGTGGAAAAAGAGAAAGAAGAGTGAGCAGGTGAATAAACCAGAATAGCAAAATGTGCAAAGAAAGTGAAGCTGAAAGAAAAACAACCAAGAACATCTACTTTTAAAAATATATACATATTTATTTGAAAATGTTCAACTCTGCGTTTACTCGTTTATCATTATTCACCTAATATGTAACTAAGAAAAAAAAATGCAAAAACCAACAGAGCAAATATTTAAATAAAAAACGTGGAGAAAACGGGTATAAAAAAAAAACTCCCATCTCCTGGCCATTGTGTCATCACATCAAAAAGCTTCATAATAAGTGTGTCTGAAAGTGTCATTGTTGAATGTCAGGAGATTTACCGTCCATCAGTGCAGGTTTGACGGGCTCGATGCGGGACACAATTTCTGCAAGGTCAGTGAAGGAAGCATTGGGACATGTCAACACCTGAAAGAGACACAAAATGAGCTCATAAGACCCCATGCGGCAGCTTTGACATCACTGATTGAAATGTAGACTTCTGCTCTGAAGCTTAAAATAGTCCTTCAGAGCTGCAAGTCGTAGGTGCAAGTGTGTCTTTTTGAAATTTTTTAAGATTGGACTCAGAAACCAAAGCAAGTAGAAGCATAAAACTATTAATAATAATAATAATAAATAAATAAATAGTATTTACCTCTACAAAAAGTTGATCATTATGAGATTCATTCAACCTTTATTTATACAGTTTAATCTCATTGAGCCTTGGGGATTCTTTTACAAGAGACCTGAAACGGGGATGTGGATTTACAGCGATCGCTTTAGATTTGGAACCGACCCCAAGGGACGATTTGACAACTTGTTTTTTGAAGCATTTTGCTGCTGACGGTCATCATCCTTGAAGGTTGCCACATAATGCAGCCTCAGGGTTCTTTGTTCCTAGTATGCCAGCTGTCAGGTTGTTTTATTCCTGCACAAAATAATGCATCTTTTTTTTTTTTTTTTCACAACGATGAAAACGCAACAGGCGGCTGATTTTGAAATAAATACATTTGCGGAGCCAATTTGGATTCCATTTTCTTTACTTCATTCTGGAATAAATACTTTAATTCCCAAAGTGAAATTATTTTGTGCCAGAATAAATAGTAAACACTAAAATTATCTACAATATTGATAAATAAATAAAAATCTTTTGACAAAATGTTGGCTAGGTTAAGGGCAGTTTAAGAGAAAAATGAGGTTGAAATGTCCAGAAAATGCAATGATGCATTGGAGTTGAGACTTCACGTGCAGCATCGGTAGTTAACACAGCTGAACTGTTGGTAGGCAACGAGGAGAACTCATAGGTCACAGTGGCTGAAGTACAGGGATGTTCATTCACAGCAGCAAGTCCATCCCTTCTTAACAATTTCTAATCATTGTCACGGTTCTGCCCTCAGCCTCCATCTCACTGTAGAGTTTCAATATGAAAGGAAATGGCCTCAAATTGTTCCTGCAGCCAGGTTTTGTAAAAATATTCCTTTGTTCTTGTCAGCTCTTCAGTCTTTGCTAGGATTTTTGTATGTTCTTTTCTACAGTAACTTAGATTTAGGCTCAGCGTTTCTCCTACTTATTATCAAGGGTGGGGTCCATCAATATTACCAAATTAATGAGATAGAAAATTGATAGGGGACTATTTCAGCTTATGTTTGTTTTTTCTCTTAAAATATTACTACAGAGCTGCTGTCCTTTAAAAGGACGAAGATAATACAGATTGTGTCAAAATTGCATCCTGTTTTTCCGTCCCATTTTCCTTCGACAGGAATCGAGGCAGACACTCCGTTCTTGTATTGTTTGAGAAACTTTTTAATAAGTTTATCAAACAACTGTCTTTAAGGATGAAGTGTCCTCTGCACTTCATGGACTTGAAGGAAAATATGATGGAGTTTCTCTGACGGGTATCAATCAAAAAATTTAAATTTTTTTTAATTTATTTAAAGTTAACACCATATTATTCGAAGTTGCACCTTTTTTGCATAGATTTGCAAGTCCTGTGACTTATACACCAAAGTGAATAATATACATTTTCCCCCATATTTATAACCCAAATTTTGGCTGAGATCTGACAATTTCATTCATTCTGACATAGAAAATATTGAACACTACCATTTTCAGCCACTAGAGGGCCCTCGACCAATATGGCAAGCCAAGTGCCTTATTAATGGTAAAAGTGGCTATTAATGAGACACTTGGCTTGCCATACTAAATCACCTTCGTCTTGCTCCAGAACTCCTGGAGTAAACGTCAAATCAGCTTCATTTTGCTGCACGCCCAGGTGAAATGAAGCTGATTTGACCATTATAAAGTACAGTACGTTATAAAGTACATTTATTAAGGAAAGGTTCAACTGAGACACAACTTTAGTATAATGTTCAGCAAACAAATAATTGTTTTAGGTGGTTATCTTTCGAAGAAATGCACAGTGAGTCCTCCCTCTGTGCGCTCCAGCAGCCATGAATCGATTTTTGAAATGCAGTTGATTTGACCGTCACAGTGCATTTATTAAGGAAAAGTTAAACTGAGACACACCTTTACTATAATTTCGAGCAAACAATTGTTTAAGTGTTAATTTTGTTAAATGCTTGTTGAAGTCCTCCCATGCATGCTCCTGCGGCCGCCATTTTGGCAGCCAAACGATTTTTGGAACACCGGCCCACGTTTCTGGTTGGTCAGCGGTGATACATAATAGATTAAACTTATACGGCAAAGCGACATATTTATGTGGTTTTTTTCCACTTTATTGGACATTTTTGAGCTGATGCGACTGATACGGCAGTGCAACGTATGGTAGTTCATCCAAATAAATAATAATCTGCCAAATCTTCATATTTGTGTGAGATTATATCTAATTATAATTTCTCAGTTTTATCAAGATGGCTACAACTTTGTCATTAATAGTCTAAAAATTCATTCAACCTTTATTTAAACAGATAAATCACATTGAGCCTCAAAGACTCATTTACAATTGAGATCTGTTGAACAGACAATAAAAGTGGTGAAAAATAACACATGGGGTTTGGCAGGTGATACTCGTTCCTTCAAGGAACGCAAGCTCTTTAATTTTCTAAGTTTTGACCAGCAGTGTCTTATTTTTATTTTATTTTTTTAAGGTGAAGACATGCACTATTTCTCTTGAGAGTTGCATCCTACAAAAGCTTCTGAAAATAGACATTAATCGTCTGTGTGGGATGGTTATGGATGGGTATGTGACTGCATATGAATGTATATGTATGTTTGTATATATTTGTAGGTATAGGTATATACATTTATAGAAATCTACTGCAAAGTCATGAATGTCATGAGTCTTTTATGCATATGTGTTTTGTTGCTGTGTTCTGTCATGTACTTTGCAGGATTGCAGACTGCGGTCGGGTGTGTTTGCCTTGTGCTCTTTTTGTGGATATTTGTTGTGTTTTGTAGTCTTACTTTATGTCTTTCCTTTCTTTCTATCCTTAAAAAAATCATAATGGTGTGAAGAGGATGGCTGTAAGGTGAGAAGGGAGGCCATCTATAAAAGGAAATAAAAATAAAGAAATAAAAAAATAACACATGGGGTTTGGCAGGTGATACTCATTCCTTCAAGGAACGTAAACTCTTTAATTATCTAAGTTTTGACCAGCAGTGTCTTTTTTTATTTTTAGGTGAAGACGTGCATTATTTCTCTTGAGAGTTGCATCCTACAAAAGCTTCTGAAAATAGACATTAATCGTCTGTGTGGGATGGATATTGTTTTAAAGAATGAAAATGGGAGTTAGTCAGAAGACAGCATCACCGTCTTAATATGCAACAATGGCTTTGTCTTTACTTTCTCTTTAAATGTGCATTTTTTGTTTTTTTGTTTTGGGTGTTGTTGCCACGATTCTTTACATCAATTCTGCTTTCATTTTTTTCATCCTCTAAAAATTACAGTTCAGTTTGACGGTAAATACGAAACATTTCTTCAGCATCCGCCTCTCCTCGTTGTTTATTAGATGTTTGTTTTTATAAATATTGCTTAGAGGCTAATCTTAGTGTGAATATATATTTGTGAGCTTTGAAAGGAAACTGTGGTTTTAGATGTTAGATTAACAACAATGTAGTTCATGGCCTAAATACTGTAATACAGAACTCTAAGAATATTCACTCTTTTTGTCAATTTATACAATTTCCAATTATTAATAATCCCATGCTTACATTGCTCTTCCTTTGAATGTTGTGGAAATCCTCTTGGTGTCTGTCTTTCAACATTTTTTCCACTACACCGCTGCGACTCCACACGTCAAACACAGTCTTGCCATGCTGGTATCCCACTTCCTACAACAAAAAACATCAGTATTTTTCTATAAGCCGTTGGCACAGAAGCATTAAAAAGCCACCTGACATGTGGAGAAGAACTTTTTATTTTTTAATCCCCCACCAGCATGAAATGATTGTCATTACTTGTGTCTGTGTGCGTTTGTTAGCAAAATATCTTGTGAACCACTGTAGAGCTTTTCATGAAACTCTTCACTGGATGCACAACTGATTACCGTATTTTTGGCTGCGTAAGTCACGTTTTATTTATTTTTTGCATAATTTGCTCTGCGACTTATACGCTGAAACAACGTATTAATGGATTTTTTCCCATATTTATAAACCAATTTTTGGCTGAGATATGACCATTTTCATTCATGCTGACTGAAAAATTTGAACATTACCATTTTCAGCCACTAGATGGCACCAGAGTAGTATGGCATACAGTTGTATAATGTAATAGGTAAAAGTGGCTACTAATGACACAATTGGCTTGCCACAGAAGCTACAGTCATCTGCCTGGAGCAACCGTCAAATCAGCTGCATTTTGCTGCGCCGCCCCGGCAAAATGCAGCTGATTTGACCGTCAAAGTGCATTTATTAAATAAAAGTTCTACTGAGACACACCTTTACTATAAAGTCGAGCAAACAAATAATTGTTTTTAAGTGTTAATCTTGTTAAATTCTTTTTAACGTCCTCCCGTGCATGCTCCTGCATCCACCATTTGGCAGCCAGTCCATTTTTGGCACAACACCGGCCCGCATTTCCTGGTTGTCAACGGTGACGCGTAATAGATGTGACGTATACGGCGAAGCGACGCAGTTATGGATTTTTCCATTTTATTATACATATTTGGACTGATGCGACTTATAGGGCAGTGCGATGTTTACCGTGAAAAATACAGTACAGTACTTTTTGGAATCCAAGTTAAAGATGACCTCTACAGTTAATCAACCCAACATAAAAATGGCAATAAGTCACTCAACTTTACAGATATTAAAACATTTGGTGAGTCAACAGATCACACAAAATCTGTTTAAACCTTTGGCATAAAAAGTTGTGTAAAATATGCCTTACTTTAAGAAATACTTTCATTTTTTTTTGCTGAAGCATTAATGGATTAATTACTAAACTAAGTAAACGTCTCAGACTTACAGCTATTTCGTCAAACTTGTCAAACTCCAGAGTGCGGTATCTGTCAATCGGAGGCCTGATGTACTCGCAGTAGTCGCTGTTCTTCACAGACTCCAGGTGCCTCACACAGCACACGTAGGCCAGCCGAGACTGAATCTCTGCCATGTTCAACACCTGTGGAAATTAAATTGTGCATCAATAAAAGGCAGCTCTAAAAACACTCTAATTATTCATATGCTTGATTTATTTATTTATTTATTTATTTATTTATTTTAGCCATGTGCAATTTGTTGTCTCGTTTGTTAATTGATTCATCACCTTCACTTTCTCAGCCAGGGGGTTGAAGCGTTTCCATAGCACCCACCAGCCCGAGAGAGCGTCGCCGTAATTAGTGAGGTTGGTTTCATCCCGGCTGCCCACGTCAATAGCAATCACCACTTTGGCCCCCATGGAGCGCGCCACATCAGCTGGGAGGAAGGAAAAAAAAAAGTGAAGAATAAATACACGTTAACTTAAAGGTATTGTGACATGATGTTGGAACTATGCATAAAGTGGCACAACATATATATGTTGTATCGTTCAACTATGTTCGTTTTTACAAGCAAAATTATAAATCAATGAAAATTTGATTTAAAAGTGATTTTAAACTTGGCGCCGTGTTTCGTCGCGGGAAATCCGGGTACTTCCACATGCGACGTCATGTGACGTAGGGGCATGAAGTTCAGTCTGCGGCTGCTATTAGAATGCAGTTTCATTGTCTTCAAGATCGCCCTTTTTTTTGTATAACTTGAAAAATGCCGGTACGTTGTGTCGCATTAATTAACGCATTACCATTCAGTGCTCTGTGGACGACTAAGATCGGGTTCCATCCCTTCACCCTCGGAGCCTTCCTCCTCTGAAATCTCAGAGTCCCTCTCGCTCCCTGAACGGTAAGGCTCAAATAAATACGGCTGCAGACCTACATTATAACCAGCTGTTTCTTGTTCATCACTCAAACTAACTTCGGCTTCCCAAACTGAAGACAAATCGCTCAAATCTTCACTTAAATTGCTTATTTCCTCGGTTTCTATATTCTCTGCCATTGTTATTTACAATGTGTGTTCATTACATTGTGTCATAAAAATGCGTCAGAGTTTGACCCCTCCTTTCTCCACCCGAAAACTGCGATGCACTGCAGAGTTACGTCATTAAAACTATTTTATTAAAAAATAATTTATATATTAATTATTCGAAGCATCTGTGTATAAAAAAATCAAAGCTGAGTAGCTCCTCTTTCTAAAGAGGTCTATGTTTTAGCATAATTGTCACAATACCTTTAATGTCAGAGAGAAATAATGCTCATTTTTAAAGGTATTATTGTTTAAATTTAACAAACCAGGCAGGTTGTTGATGTAGCCTCCATCCATCAGCTGATGCCCATCTTTGGGATCACAGAGAGGAGGCAGATAGCCCGACAAAGACATGCTGGCACGGACATAACGCCACAAAGAACCTCAAACAGGAAACAGGAAACCCTTTAAATTGTAATTGAAGCACTATGCATTCAAATGAAAATAACTGAACATGGGCTAAATGTCTGCTCAGTAGAAAATACTTACCATCAGTGTGTACTCTCATAGCTGATGCAGTGATGTCAGTAGTAATGTTAAAGTAAGTGATCCACAAGTCCTGCAATTATAAACATTACATCAGAGAACAGCAGTGTATTTCTGTAAAAGGAGGGAGTTTGTCTGCAACAACTTCTATTCCCAGCTTTTATATTTTTAGACTCAATTAACTCACCTCAATCTGTTTGCTGTTGAACACGTTGCTGATGCCGGAGTTGAAAGCAGCACCGGTAAACATGGAGGCGTATGGATATGTGAAGTCCAGAGCTTTCCTAAACTTGGAAGTCATTTCCTATAGAAAGAGCAAAAAATGTAAATGGACTGTACTTATATGGCACCTTTCTATCTTATCGAGACACTCAAAGCACTTTACACAACAATCTGTGTCCTCATTTACTCATACAGCACTACTAGATCTACGTATAAGCTAATTGAACACATCATTCTAAAGAGACTAATCAGTGCTTTATCAAATTCATACATCAGAGGTAATGAGGGGTTCAGTGTCTTGCCCAGGGACACTTCGGCACGTGACTGCTGGGTGGATTTGAACCCCAACTCTTGCATTGGAGGACGACGGCTCCAACCACTCAGCCACAGCCGCCCAAAGTAAAGTACAAATTTAGGCAATCCTTCAAAGTAATGTTTGATATACAAAGAGAATCAAGTGTTTTGTTTTATTGATTGATTGATTTCAACAAGAGCACATAGACATGCCCATTCATATAAAAATACTGTACATAAATATAACCCCAGACAAAAAAATAAAAAAATTATAATAAAATAAAAAACACAGGGGTGGGAGAAAAAAAAAAAAGCATGCGACCAACAAATCTATCAACATAAAGACCAGTTTTCTTGTCACATGACCTTAAAACACAATTAAGGCAATCTTTCAAAGTAATGTTTGATATAAAAAGACAATCAAGTGGACTTTTAATTTGGCTTATTAATAACAGTTTTAGTTTTTAGTGTCTCCTGTTCAAAGGGCACTCAATGTTGCTGTAACTGTACCATCCCAAAAACATGTGCATTAATTATTTTTGAAGACATTTGGAATTAAAGTTGTGATGAATATTATTAAAACTGAGCCAAAAAATTTATTGTTGGTATGAATCTGCAACGCAAGTGTTGCTGCTGCTTTGACTCACCATTGCCCACTCCCTGGCCCTGATCCTCATGCGGCTGTGGCTGCGGTCCTCAGCGTATAGCGCCCCCATCAGGGAGCCCACTGAAGTGCCACCAATTAGGTCCACCGGGATGCCGGCCTCACTAAGCGCTCGCATGATTCCCACCTGGGAGCAACCCCTGATTTAGCAACATAAGGGGGAAAAAGTGTGGAGAAAGAAATATTTTGTGGAATACAATATAAAATATGTTAAATAAAATATTTGAAATGTTACCTGGCCCCTCCTCCTCCAAGAACAAGAGCAATGGCGTTGCCTGTGAGAATGCGAGCCAAACGGGAAAAGTCAGAGTGGCGGTCCGCTGGCTTCTCAAACACTCTTTGGTACAGTTCCAGCTGAAAAAAAAAAGCAGACTAACTGTAATAAAAAGAGAGAACAATGACCATCTAAAAGCGAATGGATGAGAATTATGTAGACAAATAAAAAGCAAAAGATCACACCTAAAGCTCAGTCTCAGAGTAAATAAATCAAATGGGACTATGTAAACTGCTTTGATCTACACATGAAACACTTTGGGCAGTTTGATTCCAACCAGCTTGGGGAGACTCCTTTTAGAGAAGACTCTTCGGGGGCAGGAGAGGTGGAGGTGTCTGGAGATCCAGCTTCGCATGTTGAGCCAGTGCACGGTCCCTTTGGGCGGCGGACCGTCTTCTCTGTGCAACAGGACCAGCTGCTTCTGGGCTCGCACTGCACTTCCTTCCAACATGCGCTCCAACTAAAGAGGGAAGGCATGAAGCAGATGTTTGAACACGTTTCATTTTTTTTTTTAACAGTTTCTCCTGTGTAAAGCTGAGAACGTGTGAAAAATACTGAAAGGAAACAACATTGGCTACTAAAAAATGAAATAAAAAACATTAACACAAAACTGGCACTTCTACATGTGGATGCAGTTGCAGTTTTTGGTTCATGTTTAGAAACATTTACCATTTTTATTGGGATAAATAGACCCATTTCATAGAACTGTGCCTGCATACAGTACTTAAAATTTCCTCCCACAGACCAAAATGATTACCTTCAAAAGTTGTTACTGATATGATAAAAACAAAATCTGAATTTTCTATGGAGAACATAATGGAAATGTTATGCACGCAGTTATTTTGTAGTGTTGCTTCCTTCAAGAGTTCTCTTTTTAAATTCTTAGTTATTTCTAAATTAACAATATGATGTATTTTATAAAGAGTGTAATAGTTTGAGGATGGTCAAATTCATTTACTAATCAATAGGTCCCCCCCCCACACACACACACACTCTGCTGAAGGTTTAATGAATGAGCAAGATGAGAATGTGTACCCTGAAAGATAAAAACCTAGCCAGCGTTATGACTTGTTCTGTGCCAAAGTAAATATTGATCCATCTTTCCATTTCCAGATAAATGGGAACACTTTTTCTCACCCATATTAAAACCATTAGCCATACGAGCACTAAAACATGGAGCCTTTCTTTTATACACCCATCAATGGTACTCCATTTTATTTCTTCTAAATTATTAGGGGTCAAATACAAACCATGCTTAAACAGTTTGGCTGCTACCTCAGTCAAACGTATGGATCTGAACCTGACTCAGCACTGACCTTCATGAAATCACAGACACCTGCTTTAACATTTTTGCTTTTTAACACACTTGTGAAGAATACGTAATAAAGGAAAAGTAACAGCAAGATTTAAAAAAAATCTCTTTACAATAAGGCTCCCATTATAGATGGCTAATAAATAGTTTATAGATTTGTTAATTCCTCTATAAACGCTTTATAAATCATCAACTGCTTATAAACCATTAATTAAGGGTGACGGAGACAAAACTGACCAGTTTCTTGCCAAATGTGTTCACCTACACATGTCATCTAGAGTGGTACAGACAAGAAATATATAGTCAATGAGCATTTTTAACAAAGTAAAGCTCTGTTAGAAACATCACATAATATTTAATAAGGCCACCATTGTTAAAAACAAACAAACAACTGCAGAGCTGTAGAAAGCATTTCTAAAAACCTAACCTAAAAAAAATAAAGGAGCCAAAACCCACTACAGCTAACTTGTTGCCAAGCTCACCACCTACTTGTCTTACAATTTACAGTATTTTTAAAAAAAAAGTCATCAGCTTTCCAGTTCTGTTGCGTCTACTCCGAGACTTTAGATTGTTGCATACCGAGCCAGAATTGAAACATTTCACTGTTTTCTGCTATTGAAGCTCATCTGTCTTTAAAGTCCAACACCCACCATGTTTTCAAATTGCATCGCCATTAATATTTATTAGTTTATTTAAAAATAATACAGGAGCGTTTATTTATATTGTAGAGAAATAACGCTAAATGTGTTATTTCATGATTTATAGCAGATTTTAGCAGAAGCTCCAGGAAAAATCTGCTCCTCTCCATATATGGGCATTCACATGGGCATTCACGTCACTAAAGTGACGCCTTGGAGTTACAGGCGAGCGAGGAAAAGAAAAAGCGAAGCATTTTTAAATATTCCCTAAAGCTGCCTGTTGATTAATCCTGCTGTCGCTCACTCATGTCTATCATATTCTGAGCGAGCATCCACGTAGACATACTAGTTTAATTCGTTTGATCGCGACAAATTCATTCATTTCCGCATCGGCTTTTTATTCTCTCCCCCCGTGACCAGACAGGTCGGGAGTACAGAAAGGCAGCCGCGCAGCGGAGCTCTGCGCGCGTGCTCCCCCGTGCTCCCCGCAACAAGGCTGACGAGAGCAAATACATACACTCGAGGGAGCAAATTACACCGGCACGAATTCGGAACTTCAAAGGTGACCAGCGGAACGAGGAGCCAGAGACGCGCGCGGCTCGCTCCTCTGGGCAGAATGAGAGCAGCAACGGTCCGCAGCGGTGTTATAAAATAAATAATAAATAAAATCAGAGCGCTGGTCCATATGTACACACAAATGCACCAGGAAATATGCAGTTTTAACTCCCACTCTCTCTCATAAACCTCCATGGAAACTCACTCCTGCCTTCTGCCTTCTGGGTGGAGATGTAACAAAAGTCACATGACACTTCGGGACTCTTCGGCCAGGTTTCCGGATTCATTCGGGACTGGGTTGTTGTTTGTTTGTTTTTTTAACCCTCGCCTGGCCCAAATGCAAAAAATGAAAATAGACATAATATTAAATTACAGTAATTGTCCTATATGGTGAATTGTTACTGTCATGGTGGGTGTTGTCCTTTAACATGGACATTCGTCTCAGTTACTATAAACTACTCTGTCCAGACGCAGTTTCCATATTGAAAAACTCAATTCCTTAATATTTTTTCTCTTTTTTCCCCCATTCTGAGTAAAAGGCAAGAGCAAGGACCAAATCATTTGTAGAAATAATCAAACTTGGCATAATCATTCAAACTTTATCCCAAATCACTAGACCGTTATTTCATGAAAAATATTTGTTTGATGTTTGAATATGAACGTGTTCGGTCTGGCTAACTAGAAAGAGTGTGACGAGAGAAGAATGTTTAATAGCAAGAAAAGAAAAAAAGTCCAAGTTGCAAAATACGATCAGCACTTAAAACAGTGCAATAAATAAATAATGCAATGAAATCTTTCTGGAACCAACAACCTTTTTCAGTTTCACCTCCCTCTCTTCTCTGCAGCCCTCTCTTTCCAGCTCACCTCCCCAACAGCAGGGTCCTGCTCCCCAACTCCCACAATTATGATGCAGTCAGCCTGACGGATGCACCGCTGGGTCCACGGGGTCAGTGTGTAGTCAGTCTGGTAAAGAACTATGCGATGGATGTCTTCTTGTTGGCCCAGCCAGCTGGATAATCTGTATTCATGAACACTAAAACGACAAGTCCATTAATGAGGCGCACGGGCAATCGGTTTTTCTGTGGTGCCGATAAAACATGCTTGAAAATAAATTTTAAAAAGAAGTTGAAAGAAAACAGCAGATCTCGAGTTAGCTGTTTGCTGAAAAAAAAAAACTGAATGTGGTGTAATTTAATCAATTTATTCCTCAAAAATTACACTTCAAGTTAAATTAAGAGGAAAAAAAATCATCTGGCGCTGGGACGTGCAACGCTTCCTTCAGTTTTTAATTTGAACATTTCACACAACAAACCTGTCTAGTGCTGCAGCTCCAAGTCTCTGTTTGATGATGTCACTGGTCAGCAGAAGAGTGGGTCCTGCAGAAGATCAGATCACTGTTACAGGCCCAAGATTTTTTTTTTAGTGGTTGCTCTTTAAAACCCAGGAAGGTCATTACTGCATAAACAAAACCCTGTTATGTTAATTAGCCTCTCTTATGGCACCAAGGGCACATGAACAACTTTAACAGCACAAGAGCAAGACCTGTCCTGAAAAGCTCATTATCAGATTTAAAAAGATTTATGCAAACATTTAAAACTGATCAGTAAACAGTGCGGAACAGTTGTAGCATGGCGGCAAATTATTATTTGGCACAAGGTTACCAAGAATGTAATCTGAATACGTTTCTATTTCTGTCTACACATCACATAAAACAGATTTTTCTGCTTTGAATTAAGAATATGGCTAATAACTGTATGTAGAGTAAATGAGGTTAAGTTTCTGGGTGTAATTATTGATGACAGACTATCATAGAAACAGCATATAAATGTTGTTAAAACTAAAATATCTAAGTCAATTGCAGTATTGTATGGAGTAAGGGACTTGTTGAATGATAATGCTTTGCACTTGCTTTATAATACAATTATAGTTCCGCATTTAATTTATTGTGTAAATGTTTGGGGTACAGCATGTAGGACAACAACTAAGCCTATTTTTATTTTGCAAAAGAGAGCTGTAAGAATTATAATGAGGAAATCTTATTGTCATCCTTCTGGCACTTTGTTTTGTCAATTCAAATTACAGTACTTGTGTTTTATGATTTGGTTGATTATAATATTCTTTTACTTATGTATAAAAGGCTCAGAATTTCTCACTACCATCTACGGTAACATTCAAACCTATTTTGTGAAAAGGATTACCGTTAGTTGCTATAAATTAAAGGGAACAGAAATGTTTGTTAAACCTAAGTATAGAACTAGTTTAAAGGGTAGGTCCACTACGATAAGAGGAATTGATCTTTGGAATAGAGGATAATGTAAAAAATGCGAAGTCCATACTAATATTTAAGAAAATTATTACAACTATTTTGTTCATGAGTTACATTTAAGTTGATTCTAATTCAACAAATTATAACAGGTATTTTGATGAGACTGTATACTTTTAATGAGACTGTATACTTTTGTATTACAATAAGTATATAAATGTTTGAATTGATAAGTTTGATTGTTTAATAAGGAGCAGATATGATAAGAAATGTTTTCTTCTTCTGCTTCTTTTCATTTTATGTTTTTTGTTTAATTTTTCTTTTTAAAAATTGTCATTGTTTTTAATATGAAATGACTAAAAATTATACAATACAATACAACTGTTGTAGCAAATAATAATAAATTGCTGATCTAATTAAATGGTTTCTATTTGAAGATTTTTTTTAACCTTCCTCTTGATTTCATATGTGGGCATTTTATGCAACTTTTGTGCTTTTATTGTGAATTTGCTGCAACTTTCCTTAAGAATCATATGGACACACACTGTTTGAAATGTAAACACTTTTATTTTAGCTACGTATATAATTATTGTTTACCTATGGCTTGGAGTGCATGCTGCAGCTCCAGAGTGAAGGCAGTCAAAGGCACGTCTTCAGAAACAGGCAGAACTGTCACAGTGGACAGGTTGGAGGCTTGATTTCCTGCATCCCACTTGCTTCCTGGAGTGTGGAGTGCCAAACTCCGTGCTGGACACATTTTACAGAAGTGTAAACTTCTCACAACGAGCACACTAAGATTTTCATTACATACTATTTAATAAATAAATAAAAAGCTAAGCTACTGAGGCATGAGCATATAGATGCTGCAGACAGAGTACACACCTGAAAGAGGGACATTGACCTGCTGGAGAATCTTCTGACCAAGTAAATGGATCAGTCTAGTGACAACCTAAAAGGCAGAAGCTTTTGTTAATTAGACGCACTTCTGCCATCTTCTGGCTGCACGGGGATTTTTTTTAAATTCAGTTTGTGTGAAATAAATGTCTGCAACCATGCCTTCCTGTAAACTGAACTCATTTGTTTCATGTGTGACACATTTAAAAGTTAAAGTTAGGTCCTTTTGAATACCTGCGGGAACTTCCTTTTGATGGAAGTGAGCGCCCCCTCTGGTAGTTTGGCCAGCTCTGAATCTCTGACAGCGTGGACAGTGGTGGCTCTGTTCTGATGGGTCAGGGCTTCCACCTGCAAACACAGTCACTTGGTCAGATGACAAACGTTACAGTCTAGTATAGCATGCCATGTGTAACCAAATCATGTAAAGTCTCCATAAACCACAACTTTCAGTGTTAAACTACAACAGAAATTAATTCAGTCATTTTCAACATCTCGCATTGTAAACATATAAACTCACCGACTAACATGTAGGGGTGCAGGAAAAAAATTCGATTTTTAAAGAATCTAGATTCTTAGTCCTGGCGATTCAGAATAGATTCTAAAAGCCCCAAAATAAATAAATAAAATGTTTTTACATTTTACATTAAAACCCAAAAGATAAAGAAAATAAAACCATATCTCATAGTATTTGAAATAATACATAAAATGAAAGGTGGCATAAAGAAGAAGAAATCTTATTTTATCTGCCCCTTTTTTCAAAAACAAAACAAGTTCAAACAATCAATTCAAACAATAATCTTCTATAAGTAACAGAGCAAAAAGCTATAACCTGGTTATTTAAGTTACAGAATTTAATACATTCCTGTATTATTTGTTCCTATTTTTGGTATGAATATCAAACGATGCAAAAAAAATTATACAATAAGGAACCTAAAATTATTGTTTTAAATAAATGTTCTATTTGTTTACAATGTTGTTTATTATTTTCAGCTTGTCAGTTACAAGACTGAAACTAAATTTATGACCATTTTAATAGAAAAATCGTTTCTGAATCAAAAATTGTTTCTGAATCGAAAAATCGATTTAGGATCAAATCGTGACACACACACACACATTAAAAAAAAATAAATAAAAAATCGGAATCGAATCGATTCTCCAGACACAGAGATTCGCACCCCTACTAACACCCCCGGGCGCTTTCAATAGCTGCCCACTGCCCCACCTGGTGGTTGGGTTAAATGCAGAGACTAATTTTGTCTTGTATGGAAACATACACAGATGACAAATGTAACAAATTATTATTATTAATTATGTATACACCATCCAACAGTCCCCTTTTCAAAAATGGGGACCACCACCCCAGGCTAACCCCTCCACATGAGTTGTGCCAGCAAGATGTGAGAAAAAGCGTTTCCACATGATAAGTCACTGCTTCACTCCTTACCACTCCAATCAGGTCACCACGCCCATACTCTCCAATCATCTCCTTCTTGCCGTCCTCCTTCAGGATCACAGAACGCAGTCGACCACTCAGCACTATGAAAGTACTATCCGATTTTTCTCCCTGCCTAAAAACAAAAAACCTAGAATTATTTCATTAAGCTGGTTTAAATGTGAACCAACATTTGGCCTTTTCGACAGTCACGTTCTATATGCATTACAGTGAATACTGTTCACAGGTTTGCAGCAGAATACCTGTAAACAGCTCTGCCAGCTTCCACAGCCATCCAGTCAAGAGCAAAATCTATCTGTCTGATAAAATATGACATCCTCCTGGACACTGTGTGAGCAACGTTCAGGACTACTTTTGGCTCTGCTCGCATTATCCTGAGAAGTTAACAAAAAAAAAAGGATGGAAAAAATGGAGAGAAAAGACGATTCCAAATCATTTCATTCTTCACCTAAAATACTTTTGGTAAGATGTAATAAAAGACCATAATTGCAAAGTGTAACACAATGTTCCATATGCTGCACCATCACTGTAAAGTGACTGTGACTCACTCGTAGAAGTGGGTTTTGGAAACGGAGAGGAAGCTGCAGTCTCGCTGGGCTTTCACAGTAAATGTGAGGGGCTCCCCGGTCAAGACAGCAAGCTGACCAACAAGCTCTCCAGGGTGCGTCACAAACAGACGTGTGTCTTCTTCACGGTCAATCATTCGCTGGTAAACATGTAGAAGGCCTGAAATCACAAAGTGGATGCTCACCTCCTAAAAAATAAAAAATAAAACAGAGGCAGGACAAATAAAATTAGTAGCAACGATTTGACAGGTATGCACTGCAACAGAATCCAAAAACAGTTAAAGTTTGGGATCATTCCTGTCCAAAAATACAAAGTGTACATGTTCAGTTAACTTGAAAAAATACACTCTCCCAATAATATCTGAAAAGTTTGTTCGATAAAAATGAGTTTGCTGCATTTTCCCTTTTATTCTGAATCAGCTCCAGACTGAAGAAAACATTAAAACAAGAGTTTCTAGCAAACATTAATAAACTACATGATATTTAGCAATAGAAAGAAAATTATTGAAGTCCCATTTAAAATTGACAATATTGAAATTCATAGAGTTAATGAAATAAAAATTTTGGGGTGTCGTTATTGATGAGAAACTGACATGGAAATCTCATGTAAATTACTTAAGAATAAAAATAGCAAAATCAAATACATTACTGTATAAAGTAAAAGTTTTTGTGAATGACGAAGCTTTGTATATATTGTATAATGCAATTTATTGCTCCATATTTAACTACTTAAGCACCAGGAAACCAGTTATTTCAACAAAAGTTTGACAACTCAAAATAATTCTCATTAAATTAAAGCCTAGGCTCAAAGAAATTGTAAATTAAGAAAAAAAAAGGACAAATATTTCACACAGGGATATTCAAATTGAGAAAGGCAGTACCGGTAATAGTTTTGTAATTTGTTGTTCTTACCTGATCTCCCTGACGAGCTACAACAGAACCAGCTTTGACATGATGAAGGGTGACTCTGCCCTCAAGCAGACTTGGATCCTGCAAAATAAACATACACAACAACGTAAAAAGACAATTTTTCTAATGTAAAGCTAATCCTATAGATTTTTAAAACTATAAATCTCCAGTTAATGATGGCATTACCTGCAGCTGGATGATTTCTTGTAAGTCTTTCTTAGCAGCCTGGAGGATTATGTTGCTTTTACTGAACTGGATAGCATCAGACTGCCCTCCACTGTCAGTACAATGCAACACTTCAGATGGTGTGGGCAGCATTGTCACATTTTTCTTCAAACTAGACTACAGACATGAGAAAGACATGAAGACCAGACAAGCAGCAGCAAAAGGCGCAAAGGTGCATTGGATTAACATCCAACATATAAAAAATCAACTACGGGTGAAGAGAACTACCACAGAGATTAAAGTTTCAACATCAATGGCTCTCATGGAACTAATAGAAGAGACAACTGCTGTTGATCAAAAACAGCATTGTGTTAGTGTTTTTATTGATTTAAAAAAAAGGCCTTCAACACTACTGACCACACCATTCTCCTTGAAAAAATGAATAAATATGGCATTAGACTGAGGATTAGCACTACATTGGGTATCCAGTTATTTGAATAATAGGAGACAGTTTGTACAGGTAAATGATGTAAGATCTGAATTTTGTGTTAATGGATGTGGAGTTCCTCAGGGCTCTGTGTTGGAACCAAAGTTGTTTGTTTTGTACGTGAATGATCTGATGTGTCAGGGCTTTTGAAGTTTGTTTTATTTGCAGACGATACCACAGTTTTTTTTTTTTCCAGGTGATCCTAAATCGGTTCCAACTTCATAAGTTATTAAATTTGGAAAAAATAAACTACATGATATTTAGCAATAGAAAGAAAATTATTGAAGTCCCATTTAAAATTGACAATATTGAAATTCATAGAGTTAATTAAATAATATTTTGGGGTGTCGTTATTGATGAGAAGCTGACATGGAAATCTCATGTACCGTATTTTTCGGAGTATAGGTCACACCTGAATATAGGTCGCATTGTCCAATTATTGCCAAAGAATTGGAAAAATCCATATATAGATCGCACCTGAATATAGGTCGCACCTACGTCAAAATGTGGACCGTGTTTAGCTCTGCTGCAAATGTCTCTTCCACAGGAGCGCACAGCAAGGCTTTTAAGAAGATTAACACTTAAAAACAATTAATTGTTTGATAAAAAATTATAGCAAATATGTGTCTGAGCTGAACTTTTCTTTAATAAATGAATAATTTTAGCAGGATAAACACCTAAAAAATATATTTGTTAGCTGACATTATTGTAAGAGTGTGTCTCAGTTTAATTTTTGTTAATAAATGATTACAAATCAGCTTATTTTATAAAAAGCCATATATAGGTCGCACCTGAGTATAGGTCGCAGGCCATGAAAAAATGATAAAAAGGTGCGACCTATACTCCGAAAAATACAGTAAATTACTTAAGAATAAAAATAGCAAAATCAAATACATTACTGTATAAAGTAAAAGTTTTTGTGAATGATGAAGCTTTGTATATATTGTATAATGCAATTTATTGTTCCATATTTAATCTATTGTATTGAAGTTTGGTGAAAAGCATGCAAAACAATTACAAACCCTATTTTTATTTTACAAGCAAGAGCTATAAGAATTATTAGTAGGAAGTGCTATGGTCACCCAACAAATATATTATTTCATCAGTTGAAATTACTCAAATTTTATGATCTGGTTGAATTTAGTATTTTACAAGTCATGTATAAAGCTCATAAAAAATGTTACCCACCTAATATTAAATTAAAATTTGTTAAAAATAAATAAATAAAAAGAGACATTATAACCTGAAGGGAAAGGAAATGTTTGTAAAACTTCCATTTATAACTAGTCTGAAGGAGCCGCATTGTAATTCAGGGAATAGGATTGTCGAGTTGCCTCGATATCACCATAAATTGTTTTAGAAATTTTAATATGTTTAAAAAGATGATTACCTGTACTTGTAAGTTAAAATTGATAGGAAAGTATTATACTATGTGAAGGATGCCTAATATTTTTGATTTCACTTTGGAGATGTTCAAGCCTAAGTTGTTGTTTGTTTAAGGTTATACATACATTTTTTTTTTATTGTTTGTTTTTTAAAAAGGGGCAGATATAAGAAAAATATATATTTTTGCACTCTTTTCATTCAATGTTTTTTTCTTCTTTTTTTCTTTTAAATGAATGAATAAATGAATAATAATAATAATAAAATAAAACTTACTTTCTGATTGAAAGGACTCTGTGGAGCTTCATCTGTAGTCACTCGAGCTCGTTCACAAACCATGTTCAGATCAATTCCTGTCACGCAAGACATCAATAACAAGGGTTACAGGTTTACACAAATCTGCAACACATCACACATCTGCTAGTGCTTTTTTGACCTGGAAGTTGTGGCACATTTATAAAAACAAAAGCCATATTTCATCCGATTAGACCAAACTAGCAACACACCTGCACTTTCAGGTGGTATGGAGGTGGATCGTAGTCTCCTATAGCTGTTTGAGGGACTTTCCTTTAGACTATCTGTTAAAACCAAAGTGTTGATGAATGAGTGTCCCAAAAAGGCCTAATTTAAAATATGTGTGCATAATTGGACCTGGTTCTGATGTGCTGTCAGTAGACCCTGTAGGTAACTCATCCTGGAAGTAGAGACGACGTGTCACTTTTCCAGACATCGCCTCAGCCATCACGCTGTTTATATTGGACAAAGGCACAGCCTGACTCTCCTGTGAATAAAAGCATGTCTGGTGTTAAAGGATGTTTCAGTCTGCAAAAATGTTTCATTGTAGAACATACAAATGTTTCTAAAGACTTAAATGCACAATAATGAAATATATCATTTAATTACAGAATTGACTAAATTAAATAAATAAAGACACAATGAGATACATCATTTAAATGTTAAATACATCATTAAATCATTAAATAAATTATTAAATTATTAAATACAAAATATACAAATATTAAATACAAAATTGAAATAAATAAAGACATAGCAATGAGATTCATCATTTAAATGTTAAATACATAATTAAATCATTAAATACATAATTAAATTATTAAATACACAATTAAATATGCAATTAAATTACTAAATACAATTAAATTATTTAATGAATTATTGAGTTAATTTTGTCACTATACATTGGAGGACAGAATGTGACAAAATTAAATACATAATAATGAAATGTATCATTTAAATATTAAATAAATAATTAAAGGTTCAGTATGTAATTTCTGGAACACGCTGGAACTTAGGAAAATTTTGAACAGAGACACGTTTCTGGTCCCTCCCCCTCAGAGCCATATATGGCTCTGTTACCCTTGCTCTGCTGAAATTCAAATTCAAGCTCTGTTTTTATTGGCTGGTTACAAACTCTGTTTTTATTGGCTGGTTAACGGCGTGTCACTGTGGCTTTTTAGAAATGCTTTTAGAGAAGCAAGGGGACAATAGTTTTTTTCAGAGATTACTTGTCTAAAATCAGTATGTCAGGAGGTAGTGACAGAGTGAAGAAATATGTTAAAAATATATTGTTAGAAAAGTTACATACAGCTCCTTTAAATATACAATTAAATTATTTTATGATTTATTTAATTTTGTCACATTCCACACTCGTATGTACTGTACATTTCAGTATTTAATGGTGTATTTAATAATTTAATTGTATATTTAATGATTTAATTATGTATTTAATAATTAAACCATACATTTAATTGTTATGTATGTATTCTGTATTTATTTCATTTTGACACATTCTGTCCTCCACAGAAGGGTGAGGACTGAATGACTGTGCTGAAACTTGCTGAAGAAGCCAAACAGTTGCCTGAAAAAAAAAAGTGGAACACTAGCCAAAAGCTAAAAGAAGCAAAAGACAGCTACAAGCAGAAAAATGCTAGCAAAAAGTAACAAAAGGCTAACAAAAGTAGCAAAATCTAACTAAAAATAGCAACAACTGTTAGGTGTTGCAAAAAGCAAAACTTAGCTAAAAGAAGCAGAATATTAGCTGTGAGATAAAAGGAGCAAAACATTAACAAAAAGTCAAAAGTAGCAAATTTGTTAGCTAGTATCTAAAAGTAGCAAAATACTAACTAAAAAATAGCAAAAAACAAGTTACCAGTAGCAAATGTACCAAAAAGATAAACTAAAAGAAGCAAAAGGGGTAGCTAAAATCTAAATGCTTCAGAAGGCAAGCTAAATGACAAAGTCTAAAAACTAATACAGTATAGCAAAAGAAAAAACACAAATAAATCAGGTGTGTTGCAGTGAATTTCAAAAATAAAATTGTTTTGAAGGAACTGAAGAAACATCAATGTTACAACGGAGTTCTTTATATACAGTATATCTATCTATCTATCTATATGGCTAAAATATCACAATGTGGAAATATATCACAAAAAGGTACTGCAAAACAAAACACAGGTGAACAGAAGTATGAATGCTGCATGAGCATGTATACAACAACAATAAAGTCAGTGGCAAGTCAGGTTTAAAGGTTTCTGTTGGCAGTTTGCGTGGAAGGGTTTTATCCATTACCATTAATAATTCACTGAGCTACAGGAAAGACAAAGTTATGATGCTGCGCTTAATGATGTGTGAAATTCAATTGAGTGTGATCAAGTGTGCATGCGCATTTCTGAGCTTCGTTACGTGTAATGTGATCAAAACCAAAGCTTAGGTATTCAGTGTGAGCCTCACGGCGTAACTGTGTAAACACACAAGTATTTGTGTGCCAATTAATTTGCCTCCTACCGGATTGAAGAGCTCGGTCGTTAGGCCCAGATAGTTATGTAATGCCAGAAAGGTCACTCTCTGGAGTCGCACCATGATTATCTGCAACACCAACGAAAACCAACTTCAGCAGACCGAGCCGAGAGGAAAACATTTTGCAACCATCTCTAGATTTGTTTTTTGTTTTTTTTAAGTAATTTATTTACACGTGCATGTCCACTGTTGGGCAGTGCATTACCTGGATGACACGCACAAGTGTCTCTGGATATTTTTTAAAAACCGACTCAAAGGCTGATGCGGGTAAGCGCAAGATGGTGGAGCGAGTTGCAGCCCGTGTTGATACCGTCTTATATGGAGCTGGATATCCCTGGAAAAAAAAGCACAAATTTAAAAAAATAGAAAGCACATAACACAGAAATCAAACACATAGGGGTTAACTGGTCTAACATTGAGTCACCTCTCAGTTTTATTATGTGTACACACTTGGTACTTTGAAACAGTACAAATATTTACAGTTTAAATAACAGGATATGGTTTTAGTGTTTATATATGCTTGACAAGTCCTTAAAAATGTGTAATTTTACAAAATAAAATTGTTTCTTAAAGTGTGCACCCTAGATTACCCATAAAAAGCAGGTGATAAATGCAATTTAATTGTAATGCTACTTTCATTTATTCTGCTTTGCCATCTTTTGAATTATTCTATGTGCATTCTGACAATATACAGTCATAGTTTAACTTTTTTATTATAGGAAAACAAACAAAAATGATGAAGTTTATAAGTAAGTTTCCTGTGAAGGCAATGTAATGTGATTTAGCTGACTCACATGCATATGATGGGTAAACTAACTGGACTGAAACAAATTGGGGTACAGAGGACAGAACCTAGTCTGATGAGCATTAAGGGAATAAATCAGCAGCTCACAGTGATGATGTCCAGAATACTGAGCAGGCTGTGGACGCTGTCTCCTGGAAGGACATCCTTTACCACCGATTCAGTGCCATCCTTAATAAAGTAGATTAAAAATACATTTAGAAAACAAAGTATTTAATCACTGATATACATTAAAGCAAAATATATTGGAAAAATTGCAGAATCTGTTGGATTTTTTATTTATTTATGTCTTTGTGCCCTCTGCTGTTCAAGTTTTCCACAAATTTTTGCAAGATCGAAAACCTCACCTCTCAATTTGCTTCACAATTTACCATACTAAATATTATTATAGTAGCTGTAGTAATATAGCCGTTTTAGTTTTTTTTTAAATATAATTTTCTTCAATTGTGTGCATTTTTTTACGATTGTCTGCTGTTGTCAGCATTCTTTGTTTAAAACAGGTATCTCTTGAAAATGAGTCATTGAGGCTCAATAAGACTAACCTGTATAAATAAAAGGTTGAATGAAAATAATGAATGTGTTATTGAACAGTAGAACCACCGTTGCGGATGTGTTAGCTCAGAATAACCTTCAGAATTACAAATCGGATTCCAAAAAAGTTGGGACACTAAACAAATTGTGAATAAAAACTGAATGCAATGATTTGGAGATGGCAAATGCCATATTTTATTCGTAATAGAACATAGATGACAGATCAAAAGTTTAATCTGAGTAAATGTAACAATTTTAAAGGAAAAATATGTTGATTCAAAATTTCACAGTGTCAACAAATCCCAAAAAAGTTGGGACAAGTAGCAATAAGTGGCTGGAAAAAGGAAATTGAGCATATAACGAACAGCTGGAAGACCAATTAACACTAATTAGGTCAATTGACAACATGATTGGGTATAAAAAGAGCTTCTCAGAGTGTCAGTGTCTCTCAGAAGCCAAGATGGTAAGAGGATCACCAATTCCACCATTGTTGCGCAGAAAGATAGTGCAGCAATACCAGAATGGTGTTACCCAGTGTAAAATAGCAAAGACTTTTAAGTTATCATCATCAACCGTGCATAACATCATCAAAAGATTCAGAGAATCTGGAACAATCGCTGTGCGTAAGGGTCAAGGCCGTAAAACTCTACTGGATGCTCGTGATCTCCGGGCCCTTAAACGTCACTGCACCTCAAACAGGAATGCCACTGTCAAGGAAATAACAGAATGGGCTCAGGAATACTTCCAGAAAGCATTGTCAGTGAACACAATCCACCGTGCCATCCGCCGTTGCCAGCTGAAACTCTACAGTGCAAAGAGGAAGCCATTTCTAAGCAAGCTCCACAAGCTCAGACGTTTGCACTGGGCCAGGGGTCATTTAAAATGGAGTGTGGCAAAATGGAAGACTGTTCTGTGGTCAGATGAGTCACGATTTGAAGTTCTTTATGGAACACTGGGACGCCATGTCATCCGGACCAGAGAGGACAAGGATAGCCCAAGTTGTTATCAACGCTCCGTTCAGAAGCCTGCATCACTGATGGTATGGGGTTGCATGAGCGCTTGTGGCATGGGCAGCTTGCATGTCTGGAAAGGCACCATTAATGCAGAGAACTATGTTCAGGTTCTAGAACAACATATGCTCCATCTAGACGTCATCTCTTTCAGGGAAGACCCTGCATTTTTCAACAAGATAATGCCAGACCACATTCTGCAGCAATCACAACATCATGGCTACGTAGGAGAAGGATCCGGGTACTGAAATGTCCAGCCTGCAGTCCAGATCTTTCACCTATAGAGAACATTTGGTGCATCATAAAGAGGAAGGTGCGACAAAGAAGGCCCAAGACGATTGAACAGTTAGAGGCCTGTATTAGACATGAATGGGAGAGCATTCCTATTTCTAAACTTGAGAAACTGGTCTCCTCTGTCCCCAGACGTCTGTTGAGTGTTGTAAGAAGAAGGGGGGATGCCACACAGTGGTAAAAATGGACTTGTCCCAACTTTTTTGGGATTTGTTGACGCCATGAAATTTTGAAACATATTTTTCCCTTAAAATGATACATTCTCTCAGTTTAAACTTTTGATCTGTGATTTGTGTTCTATTCTGAATAAAATATTAGATGTTGGCACCTCCACATCATTGCATTCAGTTTTTATTCACAAATTGTTTAGTGTCCCAACTTTTTGGGAATCCGGTTTGTATACACGGTACTGTTGCCATAAGCATGTAAAACAGCTTTGTGCAAAGTGATATGAGCTACCAAGAAAAATGGAGCCACTGTATGAGGAAAATCAAAGCTGAAACCAGCTTCGGTGCTAAACTGATTTTTAAAAGTGTTTCTTTCTTACATTATCTTGGATGCAGAGTTCTAGTCGACCATCCTGGACCACATATATGCTGTCATCATCATCTCCCGGCCTGAACATCACTTCTCCCTCCTGCAGCTCAATAAACACCATGTGGCGGCAAAGCTCCAGAAACAGAGGCTTCTCAAAATGACCCAAGACCCTACAAGAAGTTGACGAACAGAAACAGTTAAACAGCTAAAAGACGAGCACTTAATGTGAGAGGAAACAATTGTTTACCTAACATTTTTCAGCATATAAAGAACCTCTGATGGAAGGTTGGAGCTCTGCACATCAAACTCTGTTAGGTCTGCCTCTAGCAGGGATGGAGGGGGTTCCTTATGCTGTAGGGTGGGAGGGTCTTTGCGAATCCTCAGAAATCTATTGGGACAAAGGAATATCATCAGAAGACAAAGTAGAAAAATCAAATCATCAATACAAAGGAAAACTCAAAACAGATTTTTGAATAGCTACAGAAATGGTGCATACTTGCGAGCAATGCTCAGAACTTTGGTCCGTTTGCGTGTGCGCTGCTTTGATACTGAATTGGAGGAAGGGGGAGTAGAGGAAAGTGTCTGGACCTTTGAGAAATAAAAAAACACAAACATGTTTGTTATTCTTTGAAGGTGTAGACCACATTACTGAAGGGCTGCATAGAAAATTATTACATTTAGAAATCACGTTTGCCTGTCAGCTTCTTACATTTGTGTCTTACAGTGAGTGCACTGTAATAATCAAAAGTTACAAGAGAATGCTTAACTTTGTGTAAAGAAATGTAGAAATGTGTACAGAATATCTTTTGGCCTAAATGTAATATTTTAAATATTCCTCATTCAAATGTAAAATAAATCGTTTTTTTACTCACAGAAACAGCCAAAGTGACTGAAAATTGGTCAAAAATACGAAAGTAGATGGGAAAGCCGATTAGAATGGTAAAGTCCACTATTTTAATATATTAGTATATTTTTATGCTCAGATATGTTGAGTAAATATGGAGATAAAAGTCCTGTGAGTACAAAACTACAATTCAGTATTACAAAACAACATATCTGGAAAACTACTGGAGTAAACAATTTCAACCATCATTTGACACAGTTCAGAATTTCCTTTTTTACGTTTGATTTCAATATCATTAAATCCACTAAATTAAACATTTGTTTTCAGACATGTTGACTGAATTGCAAAATAGCAAGAACCTTTCGCATGATCTTCCTTCCATAGAAGAGCACTTTATCTCGTTTTCTGAAGCGATACCGAGGCACACCAGGCTGCTGTTCACCTAGTCAGAAAATCACAACATAAAATGCAAGTAAAGTTAGATTAGGCTGACACATTAGGGGAAATATTCTAGGGGTGAATGGATTTCGATATAAAAAGAAATGTAAAATATTGAATATATGAAGCTCAGAATGACTCTGAAAGACTCACGAGCAAGTTTGAATTTTCTGTAGAGGAAGAACACCACAATCCCAATCAGTATGACTGCAAATGCAGCTCCAATCAGTACACCTGTGAGCTAGATAACAGACAAGAGGAAAAATGTGGTCATGTGAGAAGTCACGACTGCGTGGCTGCACACAAGACGCTAAAGTTGCAGTTTCAGTAGACACTGTCGTTGTCTGTGTTTGCATCTACAACAGGTCATTTTGGAGACAACCAAAGTCAAGATGATATCAGAAAAGCTGTATTAGCCAACACAAAAATGACTCAGTCAATTTTACAATTATTGAACTAAAATTAAGTGTTGATCCCCAACACATATTCTGGCTGTGACACCTTGACATTGCATGAGATAGCACACATTATTTTCATAGTTGGACTAAAATAGCTTTAACTCCTTACCCTGTCATCATAAGATGATCTTTGTTTAAAGCTTTTGGCAGGAAAGGCAACAAGGAATGCACATAGCTCCACTGGATCCACTCTTGAACTGTCTAAACGATATTAAAGTCTGGTTAAGACTAAATTTTCTAAATTTAAATGAAAATTAAACGGAAGTCATCAGCTTTGGTAAATGTAACACCTTTAATGTTCTTGGCCCCTTGGCTTCACACAGCCACTCCAATGTCAGGAATCTGGGAGTTATTTTTGATAGTGCTTTTAAATTAGACAGATAAATGCTGTTGTTAAATCCGGTTTCTTCCAATTAAGACTCATTGCCAAGGTGAAGTCTCGTCTCTCTTTCAGAGACCTTGAAAAGGTGATTCACGCTTTTATTACCTCTTGTTTGGACTATTATAATTCACTGTATGTTGGTTTAGACAAATCATCTCTACATCGTTTACAATCTGTCCAGAACGCAGCAGCTCGTCTTTTAACTTCAACTAAAAAATATGAACACATAACCCCTGTCCTGGCTTCTCTTCACTGGCTCCCTGTCCACTATCAGATTGATTTTAAGATTTTATTGCTTGTTTTTAAAATCTTAAAAGGTCTGGCCCCATCATAATTATGTGATCTTATTAACATCTACACTCCAGTAAGAGCACTCCGGTCCACCAACCAGCATCTCTTAGATGTCCCCAGATCCAGAATGAAATCCAGAGGTGATCGGGCTTTTGCGGTTGCTGCTCCAAAACTGTGGAACAGTTTACCTGAGAATTTAAAGACCGCTCAGACTGTTGAGACTTTTAAATCTTTCCTCAAGACTCATCTGTTTTACTTGGCATTTAATCCTCGCAGGGTCTGAACAAATTTTGAGCTTGTTTTATTGTTGTTGTGTGTTGTATTTATTGTTAATTTTATTATGTTTCAGTGACACTATGCATTTTACTTTTCTTTTTTTTTTTACTGTAAAGCACTTTGGTCAGCTTCTGTTGTTTTTATGTGCTTTATAAATAAATTGACATAGCTTAATTCCAAGTAGAGTTTGAGAATGCAATGTTATTTCTTTTCTTTTTCTTCACAAATATAAACTGCCTAAATCGTCCAATCGTATCAATCATCCAGGGAATTAAGACAATGTCTCTTAATACACAACATGGGATGTCAGCGAAAACATGTCATACCATAGTGGTTTGCATCCTTTCTTCCACAAACTGTTGCACTCGTTCTTTCAGGACACTCCTGCTTGTCATCAGCATCTAAACAAGAATTTAGGTTTACACTAGATCACATGTCCAAAAACAAAAACAAAAAAAACACACTAATTGGATTTCATCCACCTGTCCTGGAATATCAGAATAATTCAAGAAAGGCTACCTTATCCCATGCCTGTTCTGTCACGTATCTGAAAGTTGTGCTTTCCGAACTGGGCCACTGACACAGGTCTCCATCGTCTCCAGCACACTTCATCCTGTAAGACAAGGATCCTTGCTAACAACAAGGCTGGATGTTTACGAGAAGAGGTCAAATTTTATGAAGCGAACTTGGGCTGTCTGGACAGGAAAGAGGAAACACAAGAATGAGGAATCAATTCTGCTTGATTAGCAACATTCCACAGCTTCCCTCGCCATCTAGCAGATATTAATCTAGATTTTATTCCACGAAATAGGAAAATAATAATAATCTTAGCTAACAACGGAGTCGGTGCCTAACAAGGATGTTGTTTTGAGGTGGTCAAAGCTCCTTCGTTACCTCGCCGAAAACATTAGAACGTTATAGCTAGCAGCCGACTAGCTAATATTTATAAACCACAAACAGCTAATGTTCACTTTGAATTTTCGAGTTAAGAAATTCAGCGTAAAAAGAAATAACTACTTACTCTCCGAAGATTTCTGTGACGCTGCTTCAACCAACTTACATCGCTGCAAAAACAATTAAGTTAGCGTCGTGCTAACAAAGTTTTCTTTATGCAGTCACTTGCTTGTCTCCGCCCTTCTCCACTGTTGCCATGGTATCGCTCGAAGCGCTTAGCCAATCAGAAACCAGGAAAACAAGTCTCGTTTATGAGGGGCGTGCCCCGGAAGTCCGTTTTTCTGTTTACGATTCAAACTTCCTGTCGAGCGATAAACTTGAAAGATATGTTAAATACAGTATATATATATTGTATATATACATATATATACAGTATATATAGTGTATATGTACATATATATATACAGTATATATATATA
>JBBPBX010014551.1:0-36920 GCA_038048925.1 Garcialebias charrua
AGCCTCTTTTGTTGTTTGGGAGGTGTTGTTTGTCAATTTACATACAGTTTTGTGTCTTCTAACAGAGACTTCAAGGGAACCTCCTACTGTTAGGTGTGATCTTTCAATTTACATGTATGTGTTACAAACCCCCTTTTGTTTAAGCTGGGATGTGTCGTTTTGTCAATTTAAATAGAATGGGCATTTTAGTTAATTTGTGGTGTTATCTCAGTTTCCAATTTCATATGTTGGTGCGTGACTTGTAAGCCTGTATAAAACTTCTCGTTCTCACAGCTTCCATTCAGAATTGAAAAAGACTTCTGGACAGAAGTCGAAACGTTTTCTGCAACAAATAAAGTCCAGTTGATCCTGTATTGAACGCCTTTTCATTTTCATTAATCAATTTCTCATACAATCCCTTTTACCCATTTTTCTTTCACCTATTTTTCATTCAACATCTGTTTGAAAAACTTTTCATTTTCCCATTTGTTTATTTTCCTTATTTATTTAGTATTTCCTTATTTTCTTATTCATTTCACGCAAATTTGGGAAAAGAATAAATGCAAATGAGGAGAGGCGTCATCGGTGTACAATGGCAGCCCATTGGTTGGTTAGATACAACTGCAGCACGGAGCTTCTCTGACTGGACTTCTTCCCCTCCGTAAAGCAGTCTAGCAATGGCGAGTTACAGAAGCCACCGTTTCCTGTTTTGGACTTTCAGAATAAAAGCTTGCTTCTCGACGCCGCAGTGTGTAGAGACGCAAAGTTCGCGCTGTTGCTCTTGTTTTGAAAATAAATACCTTCGTGTCTTTGAACGGACGTGAAAGCTTTATGGAAGCGTCCGTTTGTTTTGGTGAAGCAGAGGGAACAGCACGTTCCGTCTCAAACTTGTCCTAAATGCTGATAAAACAAAATCGTTCTTTAGTTTTAGCAGGTCGTTTTCGTAAATGAGCCCATGAGGCTCTATAAGATTTACCTGACTAGATAAAGGTTGAATGAATACGAAGCTGAAGTTAGCTTCCGATTCCAGCTTCCAATTCGGCAAATGACTAAAGGCATATTACAACTAATTTTTCAGTACCTTGAGCGGGTTTAATCTGCTCTAGCTCAAAAACTACAACACCTAGACTCTTCAAACCAGGACTAGATTATTCTACACTAATAGAAGGATATATAAAACTAAGTTTGAGCTTTGTGAAACCTTTTTCTGATTTGTGAAACTTCAACAAAGTTTTTTTTTAATCATTTTTAGGCTACTGCACCATATTAGACCTGGTCCAGCTCAGAAACCACAACACCTGGACTCTTCAAACCAGGACTATATTATTCTAGACCAGGGGTCTGCAACCTGCGGCTCTGGAGCCACATGCGGCTCTTTGGCCCCTCCGCATTGGCTCTTGCAAGTTTTGACCAAAATTAACATAAACTGAATTTTATAGGATGTTATACTGTACCCAAAACAAACAAAAAAAGTAGTTTTAGCAGTTTTCCTGTAATTTAATTTGCAAATATGTGGATACTAGTACATAGAATAAATTATACTCGCTTTAACTTCATGCTTTATTTCTTCTAGGATACTCATAGCCTGGTTAAAACCAGACCCTGTCCTTCACTTCGCTTCAGACAAGGGTCTGGGACCTCTCCATTGACAACCAATTCTTGCTGGAGGCGTGGCCTCTGCTGATGGCTGCTCCCCCGTGGTCTGCTGAACTTGACTTCAGCTCCGCCTCCTGCTGAATTTTCTCTCGCTCCGTTGCATATTGTGTTTATATGTTAATAAAACGTCCTAATAAAATAAAATAAAACCATGGATCGCTGGTCCAACACACCAGAAGACCAGGAAATCTGATGGGACTCGGGCAGCAACTTAAAACCTGACTTTAATTCTCTCGTGACAACCTGAGGCATTTCCTTATCAGCGGAGGGAGAGGAGGAGGAGGAGGGAGCGAACACTTGACTTTTGGCCAAAAAAACAAAAGAAAACTCCAGATAAGGGATTAAGAAGGGGAAATTAATAAATTTGTGTCACATATAAAACAGTCCTGCATCGCTTTGCATCGCTTTGAATGAGAACATGCGGCTGCTCGCTGGCTGCGCGCTGGGACAGGTGGGGGCATTTCCTTATCAGCGGAGGGAGAGGAGGAGGAGGAGGGAGCGAACACTTGACTTTTGGCCAAAAAAACAAAAGAAAACTCCAGATAAGGGATTAAGAAGGGGAAATTAATACATTTGTGTCATTTATAAAACAGTCCTGCATCGCTTTGCATCGCTTTGAATGAGAACATGTGGCTGCTCGCTGGCTGCGCTGGGACAGGTGGGGGCGTGGGTTAGGGGCCAAAAACTCAGCCCCTTCTGTCCTCTGATTGGTCCGGTCAAAATTCTACCGGAGAAATCGTTGTCTATGAGAGAAGTCCCAGACTGTGCAGTGAAGGGAAATGAGAATTGAGCGGAGCTGTGCAGGAAGGCGAGGGCCAGGCTAGGATACTCACTTTCTCCACAATAAAAAAAAAATGCATGAGCCTAAACAGTTCATTGTTTTAGTTTTATAAATATTGGCAAAATAATGTTTTTTTTTTTTTACAAGAATCCAGTCTTCTCTGATAGACTTGCAACCTGGATACTGGCACCAATGACCCCCTACAACCTGAAAAGTAAGAAGCGAGTAAAGATAACGGATGGATGGATGGATGGAATGCCATTTTTTCTTTTGTCTCAAAAATAAATGTTAACAACCATTGGATGTTTTTAGTTTTATAATTTCACGCCTACTGGCCAGAAACGTAAAGTGGCCCATGGGCCACCAGTTGAAAATGACAATTGTAGCAGGTTTTGCGGCTCTGGACATGTTTAATTTAGTGAACGGAAGGGACAGAAATGGCTCTTTTGATCCTAAAGGTTGCAGACCCCTGTTCTAGACTAATAGAAGAATATATAAAACTAAGTTTGAGCTTTGTGAAACCTTTTTCTGATTTGTGAAACAGGGGTCTGCAACCTTTAGGATCTTACTTTTCAGGTTGTAGGGGGTCATTGGTGCCAGTATCCAGGTTGCAAGTCTATCAGAGAAGACTGGATTCTTGTAAAAAAAAAAAAAACAACAACATTATTTTGCCAATATTTATAAAACTAAAACAATGAACTGTTTAGGCTCATGCATTTTTTTTTTATTGTGGAGAAAGTGAGTATCCTAGCCTGGCCCTCGCCTTCCTGCACAGCTCCGCTCAATTCTCATTTCCCTTCACTGCACAGTCTGGGACTTCTCTCATAGACAACGATTTCTCCGGAAGAATTTTGACCGGACCAATCAGAGAACAGAAGGGGCTGAGTTTTTGGCCCCTAACCTACGCCCCCACCTGTCCCAGCGCAGCTAGCGAGCAGCCGCATGTTCTCATTCAAAGCGATGCAAAGCGATGCAGGACTGTTGTATAAATGACACAAATGTATTGATCTCCCCTTCTTAATCCCTTATCTGGAGTTTTCTTTTGTTTTTTTGGCCAAAAGTCAAGTGTTCGCTCCCTCCTCCTCCTCCTCTCCCTCCGCTGATAAGGAAATGCCTCAGGTTGTCACGAGAGAATTAAAGTCAGGTTTTAAGTTGCTGCCCGAGTCCCATCAGATTTCCTGGTCTTCTGGTGTGTTGGACCAGCGATCCATGGTTTTATTTTATTAGGACGTTTTATTAACATATAAACGCAATATGCAACGGAGCGAGAGAAAATTCAGCAGGAGGCGGAGCTGAAGTCAAGTTCAGCAGACCACGGGGGAGCAGCCATCAGCAGAGGCCACGCCTCCAGCAAGAATTGGTTGTCAATGGAGAGGTCCCAGACCCTTGTCTGAAGCAAAGTGAAGGACAGGGTCTGGTTTTAACCAGGCTATGAGTATCCTAGAAGAAATAAAGCATGAAGTTAAAGCGAGTATAATTTATTCTATGTACTAGTATCCACATATTTGCAAATTAAATTACAGGAAAACTGCTAAAACTACTTTTTTTGTTTGTTTTGGGTACAGTATAACATCCTATAAAATTCAGTTTATGTTAATTTTGGTCAAAACTTGCAAGAGCCAATGCGGAGGGGCCAAAGAGCCGCATGTGGCTCCAGAGCCGCAGGTTGCAGACCCCTGGTCTAGAATAATATAGTCCTGGTTTGAAGAGTCCAGGTGTTGTGGTTTCTGAGCTGGACCAGGTCTAATATGGTGCAGTAGCCTAAAAATGATTTAAAAAAAACTTTGTTGAAGTTTCACAAATCAGAAAAAGGTTTCACAAAGCTCAAACTTAGTTTTATATATCCTTCTATTAGTGTAGAATAATCTAGTCCTGGTTTGAAGAGTCTAGGTGTTGTAGTTTTTGAGCTAGAGCAGATTAAACCCGCTCAAGGTACTGAAAAATTAGTTGTAATATGCCTTTAGTCATTTGCCGAATTGGAAGCTGGAATCGGAAGCTAACTTCAGCTTCGTATTCATTCAACCTTTATCTAGTCAGGTAAATCTTATAGAGCCTCATGGGCTCATTTACGAAAACGACCTGCTAAAACTAAAGAACGATTTTGTTTTATCAGCATTTAGGACAAGTTTGAGACGGAACGTGCTGTTCCCTCTGCTTCACCAAAACAAACGGACGCTTCCATAAAGCTTTCACGTCCGTTCAAAGACACGAAGGTATTTATTTTCAAAACAAGAGCAACAGCGCGAACTTTGCGTCTCTACACACTGCGGCGTCGAGAAGCAAGCTTTTATTCTGAAAGTCCAAAACAGGAAACGGTGGCTTCTGTAACTCGCCATTGCTAGACTGCTTTACGGAGGGGAAGAAGTCCAGTCAGAGAAGCTCCGTGCTGCAGTTGTATCTAACCAACCAATGGGCTGCCATTGTACACCGATGACGCCTCTCCTCATTTGCATTTATTCTTTTCCCAAATTTGCGTGAAATGAATAAGAAAATAAGGAAATACTAAATAAATAAGGAAAATAAACAAATGGGAAAATGAAAAGTTTTTCAAACAGATGTTGAATGAAAAATAGGTGAAAGAAAAATGGGTAAAAGGGATTGTATGAGAAATTGATTAATGAAAATGGGAAATACCAAATCAGGTAAATGGAAAAAGACAAAAGAAAAACTTGTTAAATTGAAAAATAGGTGAATGACAAATTGATTAAGTAAAAGTGGGAAATGGGAAAATAGGTAAATGAAAATTTGATTAAGTAAAAATGGGAAAAGAGGTAAATGAAAAATTGATTAAGTAAAAGTGGGAAAAGAGGTAAATGAAAAATTGATTAAGTAAAAGTGGGAAATGGGAAAATAGGTAAATGAAAATTTGATTAAGTAAAAATGGGAAAAGAGGTAAATGAAAAATTGATTAAGTAAAAGTGGGAAAAGAGGTAAATGAAAAATTGATTAAGTAAAAGTGGGAAAATAGGTAAATGAAAAATTGATTAAGTAAAAATGGGAAAATAGGCAAATGAAAAATTGATTAAGTAAAAGTGGGAAATGGGAAAATAGGTAAATGAAAATTTGATTAAGTAAAAGTGGGAAAATAGGTAAATGAAAAATTGATTAAGTAAAAATGGGAAAAGAGGTAAATGAAAATTGATTAAGTAAAAATGGTAAAAGAGGTAAGTAAAAATGGGAAAATTGGTAAATGAAAATTTGATTAAGTAAAAGTGGGAAAATAGGTGAAAATAGGCTAATGAATGACAAATAACTATTTATTTCACCATTTTAACCATTTTTATCACCATTTTTATCAATTTTATTTATTTATTTAATTTTGGCTAAAACGGCTCCCCATAGCCTTTTGTTCTGTATGTTCTAAAATGTTCAATAAAAAAAAAAAAAAAAAATTTATGCATTCACATAAACTCATGCTTGCCATCTAGTGGACAAACATAATTCATTCAATCATTACAGCTCCCTCATTCACAGAAAGATCAGACTTTGGTCAAGCACTCACAGACTTTTAACGTTTAACTTAGAGGATCAAAGAAACTGTGTTTACATTTATACAGCCATTTTAAAAAAATATACTGAAGGAAAAATACACTGAAGCTCTACAGTGATATATGTACATGAACGCTCCTACAAGCACTCTACAGATGTTGGATGCTGCCTATCAGAGAGTCAGAGTCAGAGTCAGAGAATCTTTATGTCATTTGCACCGCATGTGGTACATGTGATGAAACGAGATTATGTACACAGGGTCCCAGTTACATCCAACAATAAAATGTAAAAGAAGAACAGCAATAACATCTAAGACATGAACTAAGAAAAACATAAACTAAAAATGCACTAAGCACTAATATCATAGAAAAACATTACTGTACTGTACTCCAAACAGCAGCACGAACATGAGTCTATCATGGTGCACGATTCATAACTGGCTGTAACTACCGTACCCACCAATGCACCCTGTATTCACTGGTTAACTGGTCACCATTAACTTCACATCGACTCTCTCACTGGTATTTTCATCTTTAAATCATTTCTTACCATACCATACCAATTTATTTATAGAGCACTTTAAACAGCAACAAGGCCAACCAAAGTGCTGTACAATAGAAACAAACAAGCACAGCAGACAGGAAAACATCAAATAAAAATATTAATACCAATAGCATCAGAAACTAACTAAAATGGCCAACACTGTAGTACAGAGAGGATCAAAACAAATCACATCGTGTTAAAGGCAAGAGAATAGAAGTGGGTTTTCAAGCGAGACTTAAAGACTGTGAGAGTGGGAGCCTGCCTGACACTCAGTGGCAACTCATTCCACAGTCTTGGACCTGCAACTGAGAAAGCCTCGTCACCTCTGAGCTTATGACGCGTTTCTGGAACTGACAGAAGCATCTGGTCTGCTGACCTCAGTGGGACATATGGCTGCAGAAGGTCAGTGAGATACGGTGAAGCAGAACTGTTCAGAGATTAAAAAACATACATGAGTATTTTAAACTGGATCTCAAGGTGAATGGGTAGCCAGTTCAGGGAGGCCAAAACTGGTGTGATGTGCTCTCGATACCAGTTAAAAATCGGGCTGCAGCATTTTGGACCAGCTGTAGCCGTGCAATGGAGGACTGACTGATTCCAAACAGAAGTGAATTGCAGCAATCGAGCCTCGATGTTATGAAAGCATGGATTACTGTCTCCAGGTTCTTTTTGGATACATGTAGTATGGGCTTCCGCTTAGACAGCAGCCTCAGCTGAAAAAAGCAGGATTCTTGGTCTGCTGCCTTCATACATCTCCTCCTACATGTCACTGCATGAGTGCAGCTACAGCGTGCACTCCCAGGATATTATTACCTGCAGCGTTCCCTCAGTGAGGACTGAACTTGACAAAAGGGTCTTCTCTGCTCCTGCTTCCTGGAACATCTTGCAAAAAGACCTGAAGCTCTCGACTCTGACCTTTCTAAGTGACTTCAAACATCTGTTAAGTTCCTGGAAAAAACCAATGCAGACATGTTCCTGTTTTTAGTTTTCTACACCGCCTTACAATCCAGATGTTTTTTTTTTCTTTTGTTTGAAATACCATTTTCTTTCACTTGTTCTTCTTAACTTGTACGCATCCTTTATAATTGTCTATTGTTGTCTTTGTTGTCCACTGTTGTCATCACTCTTTGTTAAAACCAGGTCTCTCTTGTAAATGAGTCCTCGAGGCTCAATGGGACTAACATGTAGAAATAAAGGTTGAACGAAAAGACAAAGAACACAGGCTGTGTGTGTGTGTGTGTGTGTTGGGGGGGTTCTCTGTATACAGATACATTTATTAATTGTTTCATAGCAGAGTAGCAGTCATGGTGTTTAGAGACCGCCGTCTGGGGGGAAGAAACTGTCTGTGACCTCGACTTGAAGGTAAGAGCTTGTGTCCAGGATGTTTGGGGTCTGCAGAGATGTGTCCTGACCCTAACCCTGTACAAGTCCAGGATCAAAGTACAGTATGTTCAGACCCGATGATCCTCTCTGCAGACCTGATTTATTTGCTGCAGTCCGGACTTGCCCGTTTGTGGATGAGTCAAACCACACAGTGTTGGATGTGCACAAAACAGACTGAACAACAGTCGTGCAGAAGAGGAACTCCTGTGGTAGGTTGCACTTTGTGAGTTGACGGAGGACGTAAAATCTCTGCTGGGCCTTCCTCTGAACAGTGTGTGTGTGTGTGTGTGTGGGGGGGGCTTTCTCTGGACGTCAAGTGTCATCTCCACAGTCTTGAACAGGTGGACCTGCTCAAGTGGGTGGACTAGTTGATCCACTTCCTTTCTGTAAGCAGACTCATCATTGTCTTGTATCAGATCAACAACAGCGATGTCATCTGCAAACTTCAGGGGTTTCACAGCCTGGACCGCTGAGGTACTGTCATTTGTGTACAGAGAGAAGAGGAGGGGGGAGAGAACACACCCCTGGGGGGCGCCGGGGCTGATGCTCCCCAGTCTCTCCTCTGCTGCCGGTCAGTCATGGAGCTGGCGATCCACCGACAGGTGGAGGCCGGCACTGTGGGCTGGGTGAGCTTCTGACAGAGGTGTCTGGGCTGATGGTGCTGAAGGCCACAACTTCACCATCATCACAAGTGATGATGGTGGAACGCTGGAAGCAGGAGGGAACCTCACGCAGCTCCGGACTTCTTGAAGATCTGTGAGTGAAGCGGGGGCCAGGTCAGCACAAGATTTCAGGCAGAAGAAGGAGAAACCTTCATGGTCCTGGATCTTTCCTGGTCCTCTGATGCTGAAAGAGTGCACATCTTCCTCCGTGGTCTTTAGGCAGGGGCTCCTCCAAACTGCAGCTGTGTCGTTGGCTTACACGCTGCTCCTCAGCTGCTCGCTGCAGCTTCTCTGAGCTGCCCTCACCTCCTCGGTCAGCTTCTTCCTGGTCCGATGCAGCTAGAGGTGAAGTGGACCATGCAGCAAACCAGTCCAGGTCTGTGGCTGAAGCTTCAAACCCTCAGTCAAAGCAGACCTGCAGTTTTTGCTTTGACTCGTCCACATCCTGACAGTCAGAACTAAGGTTTAGATGTTTTAATACCTGAGGTTCAGAAGACTTGTGGACAAAAAAACAAGGAACTCAGTGTGTCTTACCCAGACGTGGGTTACCGGGTCCCGGCGGTGCCAGAGTTTGGTTCTCATTGCCGGAAGTAAGTCGGACCCCTTCAGGGTTGGAGTTTGACTCCGCCAGGGCTGCCTGTTGTCACCGAGTCTGTTCATAACTTTTATAATGGTTCAATGAACGTGTTTAGTCATTGTGTTGTTTTTATAATTACAGTCCTCGACTTACGACGGCCTCGACTTACGACGTTTCGCGGTTACGAACGCCCTCCCATTGAAAAGCATTGTTCGAGTTACGCGGTTTATGCGCCTTTACACCAAAAAGTACGGTACCGAAACTCAGTGGAAACTTACATGAGGGGAGGGGGTAGAGTAGCTGACGCACTCAGTGGAAACTTCCAGGCAGACCGGAGCAGAGGAGGTTAGGAGGGGCTAATATGCTAACAGACCTTACTGTAAAACTCTGGACTGCTGGACCGCACATGGAAATGTACAGGAGACCTTATTGTTTGGAGCGGAGGTTTACGAGGCAGAGAGGCTAAAGCTGATCAACGAGCTAACAATGCTAACTGACCTTGCTGTAAACGCTGTGGACCGTGTGAAGCTGCAGAGCTCGGAGGTGCACGAGCTAACATGCCAACAGACGGAGGAACAATTCACCAGCTCCCAGCAAGAAATTACCTCTTTTTTTCCTTCATTATGGCTCCAAATGTACTGTATGTGTTTTTTGATAATTATGTAGGGTACTGTGTTAGGATAGGCGAAGTGCTTGGTAACTGTACAGTACTGTACACGTATGCAGAGCCATATATAGAGAGAGTTCCGACACCCTTTGATGTCGCCGATAGGCGGTCAATCGTTCCAAACAACGGCTATGGAAACCTTGTGGAGCTGCGCCCTCTGGCGGCGACGGAGCGCTACTGCAGGCAGAGTCAGACTGTTAAACAGCCATGGAACAAATCGCCCCCTCCATGACCCACGTGACTTCCGCATTCCATTCTTACAACGGAACTCTATGGAAGTGTCGCAACTCTCACTTTATATGGCTCTGCACGTATGTGTATAATTGTACGTCCACACCGACGCGTTTTGAGCTGCAGGAGCGGCCGGTTTACATGCAAAGTCAATGGGGGACGCGCCTTCAGGGGTCGCGTGCCGCGTCACGTCCGTTTTGAGCGGTGCGGAAGGGGCGGCAGAGCGTTTTCCATGCATGCGGCGCCCGTGGCAGCCTCCGCCGCTCGATTTGAAAAAGCTGAACTTTCGCCGCTCAACGCGTCTTGACAACCAATCAGGGAGAGTTCACAGCTATGTGACGCGGTAACGAGGGGACGGATGTTGCGCAAGTGTGACGTATTGTTTGTGAGACACAGAAACAACCCGCAAATTCATGTTCAAGTATGGAGGAGAAACTCACAATTGCTGTGTTTCCATCCAGTCCTTGCCTGGCGGAGTGTCAGTGAGGAAGTCGGGATATCGGGTAAGTTTTGAATTGTAAACTCCTCCCACACCCCGCCACCACCGCCGCTGCTGCTTCTCGTTCCGGTCTGAACACCAATGTGTCCCGTGCGTCCAGCTTGAGGCGTTTCGCGCTTTTTGGCCGCTCAAAAAGCGTTCGGTCTGAACGTAGCATAAGGGGCGGCCAGTGTGTATGTTTTTCGACTTACGTCGAAATCCGTGTTACGAATGGGCGTAGGAACGGAACTCATTCGTACTTGTAAGTCGGGGACCACCTGTATTTTGTGTCTGCTTATCTTTGCAGAACTGCATAAACCCAACTCTGAGATGAAGTGATTATTTTTTCTGTAGACAGGTCTGTTGTTCACAGAGGAGAGGGCCCACGGGTAGGGGCCTCTAACTTCTGGGGCCCCTATGAGTTAAAGTGGACCCCAAAGTTGGGACGTTTCTGTCCTGCAGGTCCAAGTTTAGTCTGGCCAGAAGACGTGACCCCCCAGGGAGTTGGTCTGGTTTTGTGTGAGGAGCCAGGAGGCAACAGAACCAGCCAGGCTCGGTTCGGTGGTGCTTTCACGGTGGAGAGCGGCACCGCGCGGTGGCCGCTGCAAAGTTTCCTCCTGTACGTTGCCGCGCGAGCGGCAGAACCGCGCGGTATGAGCGGCAGCGGCAGGAAGTGTGCCGCTGGAGCGGCAGCGGCTGGGGGGGCACAGCCGAGATCCAAAAGTCTGCGATTGAACTGGAGGGGAAAATAACCATGTCTAATCCTTGAAAGGTGCACATCCTGCGTGTCCACGCCGTGCATCGTGCTCCGCGCGGGCGCAGAGGCCAGCTGAGGGGTGAGTCCGGGCCAGAAAACGGCCCAGAACCGAGGTTTTTCTTCAAAGGGGGGCCGCGGTGTGTTTGTGAGATCTTTGTGTAGCTCCGGGCTAGCCGCCATGCTAACCTGCGCTGCCTCTGCGACACATCTCACCTCCCCGGAGGAGGTGTAGAAGCACCTGCAGCCTCTGCCCGGTGTCCTCGGGACCGTGTCACGGGTCTTTGTTTGTTTTCTTTGTGATTCGGTTGTTCGGAGCTTCCGTTTTGCCTCTTTCTGTCAACGCGAGGCTGCTAACCCGTTAGCCGGTTGCTAACGCTGCCGCTAGCTCGGCCGAGCATCAGCCTCCGGTCACCGCATCCTCCGCAGCAGACCTCCCGTTACTTCAGGCAGAAAGGACGCGGTTCGGTCCCGCGTTATGTATCACCACGGTTCGGACGGGGACCTGGGCTGAAGCGGGCCAGTGGAGGGTGTTTACGGGTTAAACGGCGAGCTAACCCGTTAGCTCGGGTAAAATGGCTCTGCCGCTGAAAGCCAATTTTTCAGATGTTCGGGGGTCTCGGTGGCTGCAGCTGCTGTCCCGCATCATCATGTCGGAACCGCACGCTGCTCCCGGGCTGCTGGGGCCCCGCTCCCCCGGCTGAAGAGCGGGGCTTGGCGGCAGGAAATGCCCCCGAGCCGCGGCGGGGATGCTTTGTCCCGAGAAATTCCTGCCGAGGCTGGACCGGACCGGACCGGGAGGAGACGGGCCAAGGTCAGGCTTCCCCGCCGCGGCTGCGGGAGTCCAGGAAACCTTCACATGCGGGTCAGAACCGGATATTATTCAGCTTAATGTTTGAAACGGGTCAAAACCAGGTGTATGGACTGACCCGGGTCATGTTGGTCCGCTCGAACCCTTTAATGGACCGGTTCGGTTTGTTTACATCCTCTTCAGCAGAAGTCTTTGGACTTCGGAGGTAGAAAACAAACAGCTGGTTTTAGGTTCTGGTCCAGTTTGGTTCTGAGACTTTTCAGAGCTCCTGTTTCGTGTTGGATTCAGTTTATTTATTTAAAAACACAACAGAAGGGAACAGACAGACTTAGCTTTTTTTTTTAGATGTTTCTACCTAGATTATTGAGCATGCATCAGGGTAAATCTGCAGATTGTTTGTTGTTTGTTTAAAGAGGAACTGTTAGAACTTTATTTTTAATGGTCCAGTTTCTAGTGTGAACATTTAGTCAGAGTCAGAGAATCTTTATTGTCATGTTTTCATTCAACCTTTATTTCGTCAGGTTAATCTCATTGAGCCTCGAGGACTCATTTCAAGATGACAACAATAACAGTAGAAATTTCCTTTCCTGTGGTACATGTGATGAAACGAGATTATGTACACAGGGCCCCAGTTACATCCAACAATAAAATGTAAAAGAAAAACATTAATTAAAAATACACTAAGCATTAATATCATAGAAAAACATTACTCCAAACAGCAGCACGAACATGAGTCTGTATGAGCAGATGAGCACGAATGAACACAGCAGCATGAAACGGATCAGCATCAACATGATGTGATATTTCACAGTGATTATTCTGGTTAGATATTCATGAGTCTAACAGCCTCAGGGTAGAAGCTGTTCCTCAGTCTAGTGGTTCTACACTTAATGCTCCTTAACCTCCTTCCTGAGGGGAGTGGGGCAAAAAGTGTGTGTGCTGGGTGAGTGGGGTCCTTCATGATGCAGGTGGCTCTCTTCCTGCATCTGGAGGTGTTAATGTCTGTGATGGTGGGGAGACTGACTCCAACAGACTTCTGTGCAGCCTTCACCACTCTCTGTAAAGCTTTTCTTGTTTGATGTTTTCAGATTATTGCGTTCAGTTTTGTGTGAATTTGTCAGAATTGAGGTTAAAAGTTTAAACTTTGGGGAGATTTATTTTTATATTAACGGTAAAGTCGGAACGCTTAACGACAGGGATGCACGATGTTATCGGCATGGTATCGGCCGATACATGGGCCATTCCATCAAAATAACTCACCGATATAAAAGACAACGTTTTTGTACGACAACCAAGTGACGAGGAAGTCTGCAGCGGCAGCACAACGTGATGATGTCATGCGTGATCTGATCACGGCGTAGAGGAAAATTCAAAATGTCGTCGCGTGGAAGTTTTTCTTCGTTGATGTCGGATTCTGAAGCTTTTTGGACTACGTTGAGCCTCGCTACATCGTCCCCGGTCAGATATTTTTCCGACGTACGTAGCCTTACCTGAGTTACAAGCCGTCATTTCCATCGTCATTGAGAAGCTACTAGCCGATAGCACTTGGGTTAGTTTTACCACAGACATTTGGACTTTGAATTTAAAAATGCTGTCCTTCATGCACAGGAGTGCAGTGTAAGTAAGTAAAGTTTATTTCTAGAGCGCTTATCACAGACATAAAATCACAAAGCGCTGTACAATAAAAATCAACGCTAAAAGTATACAAAGGATAAAACAAGCATAAAAACTACAAATATAAATGGATAAAGAATACAATATGCAGTGTGGGATCCTTGTTCCAGGATCCCACACTGCAGCTAGGAACCTGGAACAAGCCTCCACAAGTGAGACAGCATCACAGGTGACTAATGCTAATAAATAGTATTTTAACACTTTTTATTTAATATAAGTTAAAGTGCTATGCATATGGCTGTTACTGAATAATATGTCACCAGCTCTTACAGCTGTTACAGTTTTTGTAGCAAATAAGCCTAAATAAGAGGGTTATGTTCTGACAAAGAAAAGTATATTAAGAATACAGTATCGGTTATCGACCAAATAAGTTTTAACATATCGGCATATCGTCCAAAAATCCAATATCGTGCGTCCCTATTTAAAAACTTTTATTTTAATATTTTTGTCCGACTGAGACGAAGTCCACTGTAATCCGTCACTGCTGGTCCTCCGGGACTCCTGAAGGTTTTGTTGTTGGTCGGGCTGGTGCTGGAGACTTGAGAGTCGTGTGGAAGTTCTGGTCCACCTTGCTTGTTGAACAGGTTAGATGTTAGATGATTAGGCCTGTTGGTTGTTTTTATACTCCATCCTGAACGCTCTCACAAAACTCCACCTTCTGCTTCGTCTCATGTTACGCTCCTAATCCAAAGTGGATTGAATTAATTTGTCTCCTTAAATGTCCACTCACAGTCCCATGACGAAGTGAAAAAGTTTTTGTTTTATCAACAAAAACAGTTTATGGTGCGTCTTTCCAACCTTGGAGTTCAGGAGCCTCCTCTTTGCTCTGAAGGTCCAGATGTTTCTGCAGCTTGACTGAGGTCCAGCTGCGTAATTTCGGCTGATTGGACAGGATCTGGAAAGAACTGTCACCTGTCCAGCTGCTGACATCATTGGTCAATAGCGGAAGCTTGAGTCCAGCAGAACTCGTAGAGCGGGCTGCCTGAGACTGTTGTTCCTCTGGGAGGTTCTCCTCTCTCCACACAGCTGCTCTGGAGCTCTCATGACCTTCAAGTTCAGGTTCACCTCCCTGACAGAGGCCCTTCCACCTGGACAGCCCGCTCTGGAAGAGTTCTGTTGGGTCCGGACTTCATTTTGATCGGGCTTCAGTAGAGTCTGTTCGATCAAAGACGGCTGATTTTCAGAGGGAACGATGAAGCGTGTGGTATCAGACAGGTGGAGCTCCGATGGTCACATGACCTCTGAACAAACAGCCGGGAGTCCACATTAGATCATCAGAGATGAACTCAGCTGCTGGAGGAGACAAGTCTGCTTCATTACCAACACAGAAACGGCTAATTATTGTTATTTAAGCGTTGACTTTGGCCTCAAAACGTTAATTTAGTTTCTAATCAGACGACAGATTATTTCTTCTGCCGTGTTCGAGCTCAGCGTGAGTTTAAACGGTAAGGTTTAAACTTTTATTGATGCTCATTTAGAGAGCAGTTTAATCAGTTTATACAGTAGGGATGCACCGATACCAGATTTTTGAAAATCGAGTACAAGTACTTACATTAAAGTACTTGCCGATACCAAGTACTGATACAAGTACTAATTAATGTTTTTAAAAATCATTCTAATTAACTTAAACTGTTTATTTTCATTAGACACTTCAAACATAAATAAACAAAGTACATTACTATTGGTAATCTGTAAAGTATGTCCAAACTTGTACAAAAAAATAAAATGTTTTACATTTGAACTCATAGTCAATGAAATGAAATGAAACTGGTATCGGGTCCTGTAGTATCGGAGCCCTTTTATGAGTACAAGTACGAGTAAACGCACATGGTATCGGACCGATATCGGTATCGGTGCATCCTTATTATACAGCTTAATGGTTTTTATTTTTCTCCATTGACGACAAAATATTTAATTAAAACGAGACAGAAAAATCTGTATCTAAATGTTTATTGAGCTTTATCCCTGTTTGCTGTAGCTATAATCTGTAACAGCCATAAAACCATTGATCTGCAGCAGCTGCTGTTTGCTGATAAACAACCTGTGAAACAAAGAGCTGAACATGTGCTGAAGAAGCCGAAACTCAGCTGGAAGCTAAAAGAAACTAGCTACAAGGGTTTAACTAGCAACATCTTAAAGTAGGAAAATGCTAACATTTAGTTTAGCAAAATACTTCCTTAAAGTAGCCATTTGCTAGCCAAAACTAGCTAAATGCTAGTGGGAAAAAAGCACAACACTAGCTAAAACAGAAAACCAGCTAAATGCTTATTCATAGTAGAAAAATGCTAGCAAATAAAAAAGTTAATGAGCTAAAAGTTCAAACAAAATCCCAGCACCCATCAGCTGAAGGAGCTAAACATCCATCTTTTACCCGCTTCTTTTCGGGTTGCGGGGGTCATTGGTGCTCATATCCAGAAGTCGCTGTGCAGGGGACACCCTGGACAAGTCTCCAGTCCGTCACAGGGACACAAAGAGACAAACGAGACAAACAACCATTCATTCTCTCTTTCACGTAGAGACAATTTAGAGCAGGGGTGTCCACATTTTTCAGCATGCGAGCTACTTTTAAAATGACCAAGTGATATACTGTATTTTTCGAAGTATAGGTCATACCTTTTTATCATTTTTTCATGGCCTGCGACCTATACTCAGGTGCGACCTATACGTATATGGCTTTTTATCACTTTCGGCGAAACAAAATTTTAAATCAAGGAATCAAGGAATCAAGGAGTTTTATTAACATTGCATCAATTTCCACCGATTACAACGTAAGTATGTATTGCAGGCATCCAGAAGAGAAATGAGTGCAAAAGCTGCAGCAAAACAAAGCATATTACATGTTTTATCAACACACGATATGTTTTATCAACACACGACATGTTTATTCAACACATTGATATGCTCTTAGCGCGGCCAGGCCCAATCTGTCTCCAGATGAAGGTCAAAAGCAGGAAAAACAGGCAGAAACACTGGGATTCACAGCATTGATATTAAAAAAAGATGAATCACATTTTGTCTTCAAGACACCGCGTGATTCAGTAAAAACCATATCAGAGCACATTTAGGTACAATAACAAAGGAAATACGGCAGGCAAGGAGATTGTGTCCATGATTAATTTCAGACAAACACAAAGTTCAGCAGGTGTGCAGCTGGGTGTTATCCGAAGCCTCACAGAAATCTCTGGGGAGGGGGAGGGGGGGGGCTCTTCAACTCCTCACTCTAGGAGAATGGATTCCCACAGCCCGCTTGTCAAGGACATGTGCAGAAGCCAGATAATGTTTCGTTTGTTATCCAAATAGACCACAGTGTTCTTTTCCACTGCCGCCTCCAAGTCTGTGGGTGCTGTTTCATGGCCGAAAGAAATCCAAATATGTGGTTCTGCTCTGCCCCGCTTTCATGAGCTTCCACCTGTCCCTTGATCGATCCTGGGTGGCTGCAAACAAGTCCCAAAACGGACAGCAGGTGCACGGTGGTCCACCACTGCACCAATCGTGCGATTGAGCTCATACAGCAGCTGGGATGAGGAGCCCACGACCCGGTTCAGAGAATTTTGCTGATCAGGCAGTCCCGACAGCGCTCTGATAGCCGCCGAAGCCTCCCTCAGCTTCCGATAACAAACAACTCCGGTTACGCCAAAAAACAGAGCAGTTGCTACCAATAATCCAATAATCCACAAATCCTCCACGTCTTCGACACTCAGAACGGACAGACACATGGGCTGCCACTGACCCCACGAGTCCAGCACGTATCCAGCCGCGTGTGTGTCGGAGGGACAGACAGCTTCTCCTGACACGGTCCGCTTCGTGGAAAAAATCTTATCCATTGAAGAAACAGCCCAATTGATTAATTCCATATTGGTTCGAGTGAGCGCTGAAGGGTCGCAGACGAGACGAAAAGCAAGCAGGGAGTAGGAAAAACTTAGGGAGGGAAGAGCAGAAAGATATGCGACCTGCCTTGCCGAGTGCCGGAAGAAGAATGAATCCAGAATCCAGCTCATTTCACAATTACGTTCATTTATTAAGGAAAAGTTCAGCTCAGACAAATATTTGCTATAATTTTTATCAAACAAACAAATGTTTTTAAGTGTTAATCTTCTTAAAAGCCTTGCTGTGCGCTCCTGTGGCAGACATTTGCAGCAGAGCTAAACGTAGGTGCGACTTACGCCAAAATTACACCACACGCGTTCCGGCTCCGCCCCGCTCCGGTCCGACCTCCGCAGCAAATACGCACCCATTATAATCAATGACAGAATTTACACTGGCTCCGCACGGCGGCGGCGAGCTGCGGAGAGCGGACGGCAGTCCGTCAAAATTAGAAATTTTTCTATTTCTGCCGGACGCCGGAGCTGTGCCGGAGTCAACTTTTGAAGATTACGTCGCACCAACAGGAAAAGGAACGAGCACAACTTCCGTATTTACAAAATAAAATCACCACGGGCGGACTTAATCCTAGCTCTATACGGATTTATTTGTACAAAAATGCTTTCAAACTATCATTTATGACTACGCCTACAAACGCAATACAAAAATAAATAAATAAATAAATAAAGTATTTTATTCTGAAATGTAATACATCACTTCCTGTTGCTCAAACCATGTCCTGTCGCTCATTTACGAGAGAAGATCAAGGCAGCAGTCTCTACTGTTGTTCTCCTTCTTCCACCGAATGAATTGTTTTGTTCTGACTTACTTATTTATCACGCGATCCCGCAAATCCCGCGCATGCGTCTAGGAGCGGCGCATGCAGGCGGACCTGAGCTGAGCGGAGGTAGTGGAAATTGGAGTTTGAGACGCTCAGCTGCGACCTGCGGAGCGGAGCGGACCGTATGTAGTGTAATTTTGGGGTTATACTCCGGTGCGACCTATCTAGGGATTTTTCCAATCTTTTGGTAATAATTGGACAATGCGACCTATACTCCGGTGCGACCTATACTCCGAAAAATACGGTACCTACTAAAAAAATACAAAGCATATACTTATTTATAAACATATTAAAAGTATGCTTTTTACCGGTATGTTTTATGTTCTTGTTTTTAGCATTTTACCATCTTTTGTATGGCACCTTGATTTATTGTTTTATAACACTACTTTTATTTTAATTGCATCTTACTGTAGTTTGTCTGTCTAAAACCGGTCTGTCTTATAAATGAGTCCTCATCACTCAATTCGATCATTCAACCTTTATTTATACAGGTTATGAGATTGTATAACCTGTGGCAGCACAACAGCTCAGTGGTTAGCACTGCTGCCTCACAGCTCATAGCAAGAAGGTCCTGGGTTCATCCCCGGTTGGATCTGGGGTCTTTCTGTGTGAAGTTTGCATGTTCTTCTCTTGCTTGCGTGGGTTTTGTCCGGGTACTCCAGTTTCCCTCCACAGACCAAAAAAACATGCGTGTTAGTAGGCTTGTTGCAATAAACAACAAATCAATTAATCGCATGATAAACTAAAATGACGTAGATAATTTTCATTTATCGGCTTTATCGTTTCTTCATGTCTCTGCTGAAGACACTGGATGATAAAAGGCTAGACTCTGGGGCTCTTCACTGACCCCTCCCTTTCTCATTTCCTTAGCATAAGGGGGAGTGAATTATCACGTCAGGTAGCCAGCCAAGGTGCATCGTCTTGTACCTCTGCAGCAGCTAAAGAAACACTTTGATATTGGGGGGGGGGGGAGACTAAATGGAATGGGTTTCAAAGTCAAACGCAACAGCAGCAGTGTGGAAGCACTTTGGATTCAAACTAAATGACCGAGGCGAACCGCTGAATCTTCGCGAGCCGGTATGTCTCATCCGCCATAAAACGGTAGCAACTAAGAGCAGCAATACAACCAACTTAAAAACAGTAACAGTATCATGGTGCCAACAGGACCATGTTGCTAAGATAACCTCACTGCTAACTGAACCTCACTGCTAACAGTATCATGCTACTGGACCATGTTGCTAAGATAACCTCACTGTCATCAGAACCACTGCCAATAGGACCATGCCTCTGTAGATTTATTCCTTTTTCACTTTTGGTGCCTTATTTCTGTATTTTTGTTGCATGCTTTGAAGAAATCACAGTTTATTTTTAGTTTAGTTAATGTTAGTGCTTGCATTAAGCATGTAAATTACAGCCGAACAGGACCTATGAGAATCGTGCTGCTGTTCTTCGGTGTATTGTTTTGCACTATTAGTAATTTTGACTATTTGGCAGCACGGTGGCACAACTGGTAGAGCTGCTGCCTCTCAGCAAGCAGGTCCCCGGTTCAAATCCCGGTCCAGGGGCCTTTCTGGGTGGAGTTTGCATGTTCTCTCCGTGCATGCGTGGGTTTTCTCCGGGTGCTCCGGTTTCCTCCCACAGTCCAAAAACATGCATGTTAGACTGATTGGTAACTCTAAATTGACCCTGGGTGTGAGTGAGACAGGTCCCTCTTGTAAATGAGTCCCCATGGCTCAACGAGGTGAGCCTGTATAAATAAAGGTTGAATGAATGAATTAATGAATGAATTAGTGACTGCCGTATACTGTATCTTAGATCTTTTAGCGTACTGTTTGGCGTTCGTTCAGCTTATATCTTACTTTATATCTCAAATCCTTATTTACTGTTTATTTTTACACTTTATTATTTTGTTATTGTTGGATATAACTGTATACACAATTTCGTTCCACTACATGTACCACATGTGGTGCGAATGACAAATAAACTCTGAACTTTCACCTGCACCTAAAGCACAAGCATCCAAAGTAAGTTTGCACTTTTTGTTTATAAAACTGGCAGTTTTGTCTGTCTTCTCTATCTAAAACTTAAAAAAAAATTGAAGAGCAATTTAGTTTACAGACTTCATAATCTGTACTGTTTTGGTCGAATGTAATTTCTATTTCCATTTTGTTTTTTTGTTGTATTTACCGGTAGGTTTTATTCAAGTGCATTTTTTGTTAACGAGACTAAGTCCATTTTTTCCCCCAGTTCCAGTACTGTATTGTGTTATATTGAAAATAAAGTTTATTGATCTTTGAGAGGATGTGCTTCAATATTGTTGTCATTATCATTACATTAGTTTAAAATGGTCTCCAAACAATAATTATCATTAATTGTGATAATTTCTGAGACAATTACGGTAATCGCCCAGCAAGATTTGTTATCATGACAGGCTTATATGTTAGGCTGCCTTCAGGCCCAGGCCTCCCTTGCAAAAGAGATCTGTGATCTCAGTGGGATTTGCCTGGTTAAATAAAGGTTAATAAATTAATAAATGAAGCTCGAATGAATAAGTCCCAGCTCGTTGTGGACGCAACATAAATGACAAAACCCAAAAGTTTGTTTAAAAAAATGTGACAATTTTATTTTTACTGTTCGCGCACAAAATAACTGAAATTTTAGTTCCCTCACTTTTTTTTTTCAGAAGGAAGTTGTTGTAGTTTTTATTAATACATTATTCCGAAAATGCTGCTCCACATTTCCCTTCTTCGGAAAAGCAATGGTAGACTGGCAGATGAGATGATCACATTTCGCAAACGAGCTACTTTACACCTGAATGATAACCTCAGCTGGGGCAACAACACCACCAGCCTGATCAAGAAAGCAGAGACTACTTCCTCAGACGGCTGAGGCGAGCTGGTCTGGGAAGCTCAGTCCTCACCTCCTTCTACAGGTGTGCAGTGGAGAGCATCCTCTGCTCCAGCATCAATGTGTGGCATGGAGGCTGCACAGCTGCAGAAAGAAAAGCTCTGCAGAGAGTGGTGAAGGCTGCACAGAAGTCTGTTGGAGTCAGTCTCCCCACCATCACAGACATCTCAGAGTCAGAGAGACTTATGCCTCTTATCAACAGGTCTGGTTCCTGTAAGGTCCCATTGTGGCTAGTTTGGGCCAGTTCCTATGGGACCGGTTTATTTCTGTATCCACTGCACGCTTAGGACCCCTTTAGTGGGCGTGAAGTTCTCCTGCAGTGGGCGGGTAATTCTCCTGCAGTGGGTGGATCATTAATATCAACGCTTCTAACCAGCTGGTGGCGCTAGTGATACATTAAGCTCTTTATTAACCACTAACACACACATTAGAAGAAGAGCTGGAAAAGAACACACAACCAAAGTGGATGAGCTTGTTTCTTTTTTGAACATTCTGCTTTGTCTGTGGCTTTTTCAGCCACAGACAAATGTTCATATACAGTATATATATATATATATATATATATATATATATATATATATATATATATATATATATGTGTGTGTATATATACACATATATGTATATATATTGTATATACATACATGTGTACACATACAAACATATGCGTGAGTATATATATATATACACACACACGTGTTTATATATATACATACATGTGTGTATATATACACATATATGTACACATACATACATAATATATACTGTACATACATATATATTTATATATACAGTACATACATATACACATATATACATATATATATACATATATATTTATATATACACACATTGATGATGGTGGAGTACACTACTTTGGACAAAACTGAAAGTGGCATGCATCCTAAAAAATCTGCGCCGCTCCATTGTCCCAGTTGATCAACAAGTGTGTTCCAAACTAAAACATTTGTAATATAAACTTAACAATATGTAATCAATCAATTCCAATCAAAATATCAAAGCAACTTTATTTAAATACTGTAAATGTTACATGTCAATAAAATTGTAACAGTTTTAAAAAATGAAAGATTGGTGTTATTTGTAGAAACAGAAAAACATATTACTAAATCTGCAGTTATGTATGAAATATGAACTTAAAATATCATCACTGGAATCTTAACCTGTTGTTCCAAAACATGTAACAATAATTAAAAGTAAAATTTGGCCAATAGCTCAGGTAAAAATGCTGACCTGTAGAACATTTCTACATTTTTCACTGCTTCTGTAAAGAACTCACCATCAGACACAATCCTCTGTGAATAAAGTCATCTGACCCAGAACTAAAGTTCTTTAGTTTGTAGCAGGTCGCTTTTGTAAAAGAGTCCACGAGGCTCAATGAGATTTACCTGACTAAATAAAGGTTGAATGAAAAACACCATGAAGTCACAGTACCCCTGCTCCGTCACAAACTGAGCTTGTTTGACATCTGCTGAATTCATAGGACCTGTTTGTGTTGTCAATGCAGGACTGTTTTTTTTTTTCACTGAGGCACCGAGGACATCTTTGGCACAATGTGGACAAGGTGCAGGAGAGCAGAGCATCAGGAGAAGCTCTGAGGTCTGTTCGGCTGCAGTTGATGTGTAGTCTGGAGTCACAAGATCAGATCCTGATGCAGCAGTTCAGCGATGGCTTCATATGTCTGGCTGGCTGTTTTCACTGCCCCATCTGGCAAACAACACAAAATTATTGTTATAATCTCCTCTAAACATCATTATCCTTTGCTTTTATCTGTAATTTTCAAAGTTTGGAGTGTTTCTGTCATGACATACTTGCTTTACAGTGCAGTGACTTGTCCCATCCTTCTCCAAGGACACCCACGGCTAGAGGATCTTTACACAGGAACTGACTGATTAACCTGAAATAAATCACATTACACATTAATACAGGCCTATAGGCCTAAGTGACAAATTTATGGATTTTTCCCCATATTTATAAACCATTTTTGGACTGAGATATGACCGTTTCCATTTATTCTGATTGAACCAAAACAAAACAAAAACAGAAGTACAGTACAGTACTGTAGATAGAAGTAACATGTATGGCATGAAGTTGGCGGTTGTATCACGTAATATGAAAACGTGGCTATAATGATAAATTCAAAAAAGTTCAAGACAAAAACAACTGGACTTTATTTATTATACTATGCTTTAGACTATTTTTTTCCTTCCTTGCACTTTTTAGAATTTACCATGTCCTGGATGACTGAGAATCTTCACTCGCTATTATCGACTCAAACGGCCTGCCATACCCCACATTCTGCTCTGCTTCGATCGAACCTTGAAAACAGCTGCCAACTCGGCGAATTTGACCATTAAAGTGCATTTATTAAGCAAATGATAGACTCAGACACACCTCCTCTCCTACAATTTCGAGCTAACAAATATTGTTTATGTGATTTTCTTGTTATATTTCAGAGAAACGAGCCGTTCCGCCATCTTTTTTTTTTTTTTTTCAGAAAAGCCTCTCGGCTGTTGCTGAAGCTAGTCTCCGGTGTTTTTTCAGTCCAAAAACGCTCAGAGAGTTGCATGACTCACTGGAAATATGCTTAAAGTTATAAAACACTCACCATCTACTATAGACTCCATAAGAAGAGAAGTGGCTGTGTCAAGGCCAGTCAGTCTCCCTCCCACTGTTGGCTGGGCAGTTTGCATTTCCTAGAAGACCGACTCTTCTTCTTCTTCTTCTTCTTCTTGGCGGATTGCAAACAACGTTCAGGTGCATACGCCACCTACTGGAGAAGACTGAATCTCCGCCCTCCGACCTAGGAATACGCCCCCTGACCAATCAGTGAACACGCTGTGCTGATGTCATAACTGGACCCTAGAGGAACCGGACCTTTGTACCTAGTTGAGGCAGGCACCAAAATAGGACCGGTTTCACGTGAACAGGACCCTGTGGGTACACCCCATAACTAGTTGTTAACTAGTTACGAACGAGCCCGAACGAGCGCGAACAGGACCTGTTGATAAGAGGCATTATTTGTCATACATACCGGTACCACATGTGGTACATGAGGTGGGACAAGACTATGTACACAGGGTCCAAGTTACATCCAACAAAAACACAAATTGCTAAGAAAATCATTAGTAAGATCCAAGTCATGAACTAAGAATATACTAAGAACTAATAGTACAAAAAAAATGCGCCAAAACAGCAGCACGGACATGAGTCTGTGTGAGCAGATGAGGCCTAATGAAAACCGCAGCATGAAGTAATCGGCAGCATGAGATCAGCATCATGGATAGTCAAGCAGCACATATCAACAACCAAGGGACATTAAAGCGATTTTTCACAGTAATTTTTCCTGGTCAGAGATTCATGAGTCTACACCTCCAGATGCAGGAAGAGAGCTACCTGCATCATGAAGGACCCCACTCACCCAGCACGCACACTTTTTGCCCCGCTCCCCTCAGGAAGGTGGTTGAGGAGCGTTAAATGTAGAACAACTAGACTGAGGAACAGCTTCTGCCCTAAAGCTTTTAGACTCATGAATCTCTAACCAGGATAATCACTGTGAAAAATCACATCATGTTGCTGCTGATCTGTTTCATGTTGCTGTGTTCATTTGTGCTCATCCGCTCGCACAGACTCTTGTTCATGCTGCCGTTTGGCGTATTGTTTTTATGCTATTAGTGCTTAGCATATTTTTGGTTAATGTTTTTCTTAGTTCATATCTTAGATCTTATAAGTGTTTTTCTTTTACATTTTATTGTTGGATGTAACTGGTACCCTGTCTACACAATTTCGTTCCACCACAGGTACCACATGTGGTGCAAATGACAAAGAAACTCTGACTCTGAATATGATGTGAAAAAAAAGTCATCCTCCCATTCCATATGGAAATGGTAGATTTCTTACTTAGTCCATCTCCCCCACTCATTTTACACACTTTCCTGAGTTTAGATTAGAAGAAATAAACTGGAGGCTATTACTAGGCAACTAGTTTGTTTTTTGCCCAGTTATATGCACATACGTGGTGATCTTTTGACACTGTGTGTGAACCATGACATCTTATGTCATAAGCTCTCAAATTGGTTTCTCAGATCACACCATTGGTTGGTTCTCTTAACTAGGTTTCAGATCGGAGGCAATGTGTTCAACATAATGGTATTTCCTCCAGTTATTTAACAGTCAATAATGGTGTACCACATGGTTCTGTCTTAGGACCCACCCTCTTCACAATCTACATAGGTAATGTAGGTCAGATCATCCCTGATGCATCCTTACATTTCTATGCTGATGATACTGTTGTTTACTGTCGAGCTAAAACAGTTGCTAAGGTTTTCCAGCTTTTGCAATCTGCTTTTGACATCAGATTTGTTCCGTCTCAAACTTGTTCTAAATGCCGACAAAACCAAAGAGACGTTTTCAAACAGGAAGTCGGTCCCAGCAGTTCTTCCTAGATTTTATCTTTGAACGGTGCTCCTATTGAGTTGGTTGATTCCTACAAATGTTCGGTATCTTGGTCGATTTGCAACTTTCTTTTAAGCCCCACGTTGAAAACTTTGTAAAGAAACTGAAAGTTAAACTGGGTTTCTTTTTCAGAAATACAGGTAGATCCTGTCTAACTCTGAATGCTAGGAAACTCCTTGTAACCGTGACTTTCCTTCCCTTCATTGATTACGCTGACATCATTTACATGAGTGCTCTTAGCACTTTGAGATTTTTATTAATGAAAAGTCAAGTCAAAGTCAAAGTCAACTTTATTGTCAGAACTGCAATATGTACAGGACATACACAGGACAGAAATTGCATTTCTCTCAGTCCCTCGGTGCAACAGTAACCATCTAAACACTAAACACTAAAACATTTAATACACATAAGCATAAAATAGTAAAAAAGTGTAACACTGTCCTGAGTTTTTTCATAATAGTATAAAAGTATGAAAATTAACACCAACACTGAAACACCAAACACCCCTAAAACACCAAACACCCAATGAACATAAGCATAAAATGAAATAATAAAAGTGTAATACTGTCCTGAGTTTTTGCATAGTAGTATAAAAAGTATAAAAAGTATATCTATAAAATAAACTGAAGGTTCTAGCATTGACATTTGCAAAGAGTGGCACAGCAGCATATAAGTTAATGTACACAGTATATGTATGAGGTAGTTGATGTTGGTATAGAGGCAAAGTGGCATATGCAGTGAGGCACATAAGGCACATTTGGCATCCTTAGATAAGGCTAGTCAGAGAATGCTGTATATGTATCTGCAGTAGTGTAGATAAAAGTAGTGTAAATGTAAACAGTAGTAATAAATGTAAAGCAGTAGTAATAAATGTAAACAGTATTAATAAATGTAAACAGTGAATGTAAACAGTAGTATGACTATAGGCAGTAATGTAATACAAACATTAGTGCAAATATGAGAAGTAGTGCAAACTGAATGAACACATGACCGAGAGTTTAGTGAATAACCCGTTTGATGACACAGAGTCCAGTGTTAAAAACTTTGTGTTGAGTGGTAATGTGTGAGAAAGTTTTTTGTGTTAAGGCAGTTCAAATGGGAGGGGAGGCAGAGCAGGCAGAGTGTTTAGCATTCTGACTGCCTGATGAACAGAGCTGTCTCTCAGTCTGCTGGTACGAGCCTGGAGACTCCTCAGTCTCCTCCCTGATGGCAGCAGTCTAAAGCGGCTGTGTAGTGGGTGTGTGGGATCACCTGCCATGCGGTGGGCTTTCCGAGTGAGGCGTTTGCTGTGTAAGTCCTGCAGTGAGGGCAAGGAGGTGCCGACGATCTTCTCAGCTGCTTTCACGATGCGCTGGAGGCTCTTGCGGCAGGATGCAGTGCATGCACCAAACCACACAGTGATGCAGCTGGTCAGGACACTTTCTATGGCACCTCTGTAGAAGGTGCACATGATGGAGGTTGAAGCTCCAGCCCTTTTCAGCTTGCGGAGAAAGTAGAGGCGCTGGTGAGCCTTCTTCGCCAGTGCTGCAGTGTTCCTGCTCCAGGACAGGTCCTTTGAGACGTGCACTCCCAGGAACTTGGTGCTGTCCACTCTCTCCACTGCGGTGCTGTTGATGGTCAGAGGGGCATGTTGTGCATCCCTCTTCCTGAAGTCCACGACAATCTCCTTTGTCTTCTCCACGTTGAGAGTGAGATTGTTGTGTCCGCACCACAAGGCCAAGCGGCTCACCTCGTTCCTGTAGTCCGTCTCATCGTTGTTGCTGATGAGACCTACCACTGTTGTGTCGTCCGCAAACTTGATGAAGTGGTTGGAGCTGTACGATGGTGTGCAGTACCAGTGCGGTATAAATTGAATTCATTATTATTATTATTATTATTGCTCTTGCTAGCACCTTGCAAATGACGCTGTCTTTCATTCACGGTGCGCTAAGATTCATAACTGGCTGTAACTACCATGCCCAATTGCCCATCACTGCACCCTGTGGTTAACTGGTCACCATTAACCTCACACAGACGCTCTCTCTGGTACATTTTCATCTTTAAATCACTTCTTGGTCTGCTGCCTTCATACATCTCCTCCTCCATGTCACTGCGTGAGTGCAGCTACAGCGTGCGCTCTCAGGACATTATTACCTGCAGTGTCGCCTTAGTGTGGACTGAACTAGACAAAAGGGCCTTCTGAATCTGTCAGATCTGAAGCTGACCTCTCTATGTGGCTTCAAACATCTGTTAAGTTCCGGGCAAAAACCAATGCAGACATGTTCCTGTTTTTAGTATTTTATATTGTTTTTTAATGTAGCTCCTTTATTTATTTTTTGCTTGTTTTATTTATTTTTTAACATAATTTTCTTCCATTTATTGTTTTTTTCTTTTAATTCATATGCTTTCTTTTAAGAATGTCTAGTCTACTGTTGTCATCATCCTTTGTTAAAATCGGGTTTCTCCTGTATGAGTCCTCGAGGCTCCGTGAGACAAAACTGGGGGTAAAAAAAAGGTTGAATTGATCTATGTGTCAGAAAAGGTCCAGTCTCAGATTGGCTACCATGTATGTTTAATTAAGTGATAAATTGCACAGTGAGGTTAGATTGATAGGCTGACGTCTATTTAAAAAATACAAATTGGAAGAAGAAAAAAAAAGTCTGACGTCTATTTTGCCATGCGATATACTCAAATGATGGACGTATCGGGCACCCCTGATTTAGAGTTACCAATCAGTCTAACATGCATTAGTCTGTGGGAGGAAACTGGAGTGCCCGGAGAAAACCCACGCAGCATGGTGAGAACATGCAAACTCCACCCAGACAGGCCTCCAGCTTGGATTTGAACTGGGGCGACATTCTCGCTGAGAGGCAGCAGCTTTACCAACTGCGCCACCGTGCTGCCTGGATTTAAACATTTTATGTTCAAATAGAATGAAGCTTACAGAAGTACTTGATGCCAAATAATGTACATAAAAATAAAAGACCAGAAAAATAGTGTGAACGCTGAATTATTCACCTGAGTTTATTTTGAAAAGACAGCCTTAAAGAAAAAGGTTTATAGGCTCAGTCATCCAGGTAGATAACACAAAAAAGGATAAATCATTTCTACTAGGCTACTTCTGGGACAGATCTGGTTGGCAGGCCACAGACTGATGAAGTTTTCTGGATGGAAGATGAAACGTTTCTCCTTTAAAGAAACTAGTCCAGATGAAAAGATTGAACCTTTTTTGTGTTATCTACGGGGTACCTGGATGATTGAGCCTACAAACCTTTTTCTGAACCATTTTGGCCTTGGTGTCTTCAGGCTGTTTCTGTGAGTAGTATCGGCTATCTGGCCTAAAACATTTGATTGTTAATCAAGATGATTGCGTGTTTTGGACAGATGGGTCCTTTTGCACATGTTAAAAGTCTGCTTCTGAGATTCCAACAGGAGGTTGGCTTGAAACACAACAATGAAGGGTACTTAGTGCTACACTTTGTAGCACTTTGAGATTTTTATTAATGAAAAGTGCATTATAAATTGAATTCATTATTATTATTATTATTATTATTACTTATGGGACAGATCTGGTTGGCAGGCCACATACTAATGAAGTTTTCCGGATGGAAGACGAAACGTCAAAGTCAAAGCCAACTTTATTGTCAAAACTGCAATATGTACAGGACATACACAGGATTGAAATTGCATTTCTCTCAGTCCCTCGGTGCAACAGTAACCATTTAAACACTAAAACACTGAAACATTTAATAAACATAAGCATAAAATGAAATAATAAAAGTGTAATACTGTCCTGAGTTTTTGCATAGTAGTTTTTGCATAGTAGTAGTATGAAAGTATGAAAAGTTACACCAACACTAAAACACTAAACATTTAATAAACATAAGCATAAAATGAAATAATAAAAAGTGTAATACTGTCCTGAGTTTTTTGCATAGTAGTATAAAAGTATATCTATAAAATAAAATGAAAGTTCTGGCATTGACATTTGTAATAGAGTGACAAAGCAGCATATGAAGTTTATGTACACAGTATATGTATGAGGTAGTTGATATTGGTATAGAGGTAAAGTGGCATATGCAATAAGGCTAGTAAAAAAATAATATATATATCAGCAGTAGTGTAGCTATAAAAAGTAGTGTGAATGTAAACAGTAGTTTCTCCCTTAAAGAAACTAGTCCAGGTGAAATGATTCAACCTTTTTTTGAGCCTTAAAGAAAGTTTTTCTCTTGACTCCGGACCTCATTCATACCGAAACTGAAGCCTTTAGATGAAACGTTTGTCAACAGTTTAGGTTTTTTGGTGGTTTTCTGTAAAAATCAACGTAACGTTTTGAGACTTTGAGCAGAGTAATGCTCGTTCTGTGTGAATTTGTGTTTTTCCATCAGTAAAATTTTTCTTCTTCTGTTCTCTGCAGGGACACCTCATTGGCTGGTGTGACCACAGGCCCGCCACCTCCCAAGGCGGGCCCTGATTGTCTGGATAGGCACTGGTGGGAGAAAATGGCCGCCACACTCAGCTGAAGAGTCACGCTGAGTCGTTTTCCTTTTTAACTGCCCCCCACCCCCGGACATCACTGTTCATGGCTGAGTTGTGAACCGTGAGCCCACCTTCTTCCTGCTGCGCTGTAGAGTACTATGGCAATGCATGATATGAGTCGTGCCAAGGGTTTCCCCTGTAAAGAATGTGATATGGTATGTCCGAGTACTCCAAGTCTACTAGAGCATATGAAAGCGCACTACCAGCAGGAAGAAAGTGGACGATTCGAGTGTGAACAGTGTGGTCGTATCTACAAGCACGCAGCCAGCCTAGCCAATCATAAGAAATCCCACGAAGTGGGCTCCTTCCAGTGTCCGGTTTGTACACGCACGCTGCCCAATGCAGTAGCGTTAAAGAACCACCTTCGGATCCATACTTTATCCCCCAGTAGCGCACACGCAGAAGAAGAGAACGAGGAGTTGCCTGAGGAGACCAGCCACGACGAGAGGAACTACGGTCTGGCCCAGGACCTTTCAGACGGGTTTGGTCGTTCCCATTTGAATAATAGTGGCACAGGGCACAGTGTCTTGCCGGGCCACGAGACAAACGACCACGGGAAAAAAGGCTCCCCCGAATCTGACGACGCCTGGGACAGACCCTTCAAGTGTGACCAGTGTGACCGAACCTACCGGCACCACGGTAGTCTGGTGAACCACAAAAAGTGTCACCAGCAAGGAACTTTTAAGTGTTCTGTGTGTTTTAAACAATTTAGCAATCTGGCTGCTCTAAACAGCCACGAGAGGACTCACTCCAAGTTCAAGGCACCAGGGGCTACTATGGTGAGCGGGAGCAGTGGCGGCAGTAGCCTCCACAGCTCAGAGCGCAACGCCACCTCCCAGTCGTCTCAGCGTGACGACTCCGCCTCCTGTTTCTGTCACCTGTGCCAGATAGCACTGCCTAACAAGGCTGACTTCCAGGAGCACATCCTCTTGCACAACAGTGCCACGCCATCGCTCGGACTATCGCGCACCTTCCCCGGCATCATGGCTCACAATCTGAGCACTGTGCGCTCCCCGACATACACCCCTGCCCTCGGGGACCCTCTACCTCTGCCTCCTCTGCCCACTGAGAAAAGAGGTCCCTATGACCCCATAATGGGCCCCCCAGTCAACAACCCCATCTACACATGTGCATACTGTGGGGCCGGACATCCTGACCTAGAGACTCTGAAAGTCCATTATCTGACCCATGACCCACACCCACCCTCTCACAGTCAGGACAGCTCCATCCTTAACTCAGACACTCTCAGTTCTGGGTCGCAGGGCTCAGTAGCGTCCCCCTCTGGGGGCCGTGTGCCTCAACCCAATTCGCCAGATGATGAGGAGCGCCGCTTTAAATGTGGCGAGTGTGGCAAAAGTTACCGACATGCAGGAAGCCTGGTAAACCATAAGCGCTGCCATCAGACTGGCCATTACCAGTGTACCATCTGTTGTAAGCAGTACCCCCATCTGGCAGCGCTGCACAGCCACCTGCGGAGCCACAAGGGCCGCCCCTCCAACCAACCAATCGGCAACGACAGCAGCGATTGGCTGTCTACGGAGCCGCTCACGCTGGACTCCCAACAGAGCTACGTCCAGGAGGGCAGCAGCACCACCACTCCGATCTCACTCCCAGGAAACCTCGGGGATGCTGCCCACTTCGTGCCAGACAACGGCCACAGCAGCGGCTTGGACTCTCTTGAGTTCCACGGTCGCTTCGACAGCGGCTCACTGTCTCAAAGCAGCTCTGTCCACCGTCAGGCTGACAGGCATGTATGCGCTGACTGCGGCGAGATGTACGGAGATGTCTCGGGCATCAAGTCTCACATGTGTCCCCGCCGTGGCCAGCAGCAGCAACAGCAGCAGCAGGGCAACATGTCCAATGGTTTCATGGGGAACATGAACTACCATGGCTCCGGTGGGACCTCTCTGCCCTCGGGAAGCACCAGCAGCATGAAGGAAAGTAGCAACCAGAGACCGTATTCCCAAAGTGCAGCCAAAAGGATGGGGAGCAACGACAAAGAGGACGACGATGACGGGGAGGTGTACCAGTGCTCTGTTTGTGGTAATCATTATGCCAGCCTCAGGGCGCTCAGGAGCCACTTGCGCAGCCACGCCAACAACCCAACCGGACCAGTGCCATCTACCCTGGAGCAAGACTGGAGGATGATCTGCTCCACCTGCGGCCAGAGTTTCTCCAGGAAGCAGGACCTCCTGAACCACCAGTTAATCCACGGTCCCCAAAGGTCGGACAGCCAGCAGCCAGGTATCACCGGTGGCTCCACCAATGGAGGCGATAAGATGGATGGACGCAGCCACATCTGTGTTGACTGCGGCATGTTTTTTGTCGACCACCACCACCTAGTCACCCACCTTTGCCCTGGAAAGAATCGGCCTGGCTCCATGAGCAAAGCAGGTCTGAATGGAGGCAAAGGGATGTCTAGAGGAGATGGGGCTGGGGGAAGCAGTGATGTGGGAGGTGATGGACGCAGGTCACTGGTTGACCAAAGTGACAAACCTCATAAGTGTGACCAGTGTGGACGAGGGTACAGACACCCCTGCTCACTCTTAAACCACAAGAAATCCCATAAAACCGGTGTGTTCCGCTGCCTGGTGTGCCAGAAACGCTACTACAACCTACTGGCTCTCAAGAACCACCAAAGGACCCACTTTGACCTGAAAAGGTACACCCATGTCCTCTTCTGCATGTCATTAAGTCTGTTCAAACGTTGGCAATAAATTCTCACAGGCTTCAGGTTGTTGCTAATTTGGACAAATGAATTGTGCAGGTTTTTGCAGAGCAAAAAAACCCCAACAGCTGTAAATCGCAGCTGCTGATGGGTCCGACATCGGGCCCGACATCGGGCCGGAGCAACTTCAGGAAGTTAGTGGTGATGCTGCTGGCGATAATTACACAAACGCAGTGTATTCAGCTTTGGATTTGAATTGTACATTTTTTTATGGGTAAAAACTCTTGATTTTTATTTTATTTATTAATATAATTTAGCACATTATGGTGATGGTTCTGATGGTTGATCTAGTCGTCCAACTCTTTGACTCCAGTGCTATGATGGCTATGAACACTGAGCTAATTTTGGCCCAATTTGTGGCAGGAATGTGACATTCAGTGAGATTCCAAATTTAATGTGTAAGCTTTTCTTGCAGTTTTGTTTTTCCCGTTAGTTGACCCAACAGTAGCAGCTAAGTGAGAAACTGGCTTTAAGGTATCTCAGCGTTTTAGGTCTAGACCAGTTCATGTCTGGACTTTGAATCATCTTCTACAGCTGTTCAGTGGAAGATATTCTGTGTTTGGGACACATATGCAGTCATGGGTCATTTTTATGACAAATGGAACAATTTTCTTCTTTCAAATGTTTATGTTTGTTTATGTTTATTAAATTTGTTCATTTTTTTTTTTACAAAAGAAACAATACAAGACAATCCCATAAATGATAATGTACAAAATATAAAAAAAATGAAAGGTAGCAGAAAGAAGAATAAATCTTATTATATCTGCCCCTTTTTTCCAACAATCAGATTAAACAATAATAATCTTCAACCAACAGTACAAAATGACTAACTCTTTCTAATTTTCTAACTAATACAATACACATTACGCTATTTCATATATTTTTTAACACATTCGTTTTGATCATTTTCTTAAATGTAAACATTGACTTGGCATTTTTAACTACATTCTCCAAGCCATTCCATAATCTAATTCCCTGGATTGAGGTAGAACGTCCCTTCAAACTAGTTCTGAATTGTGGTTTTACAAACATCTCTGTCCCCTTAAGATTATAACAACTTTGTCTTTTAACAAAATGCATTTGGATATTTAAAGGTAATGCATTATTTTGAGCCCTATACATAACTGATAAAATATTATAGTCTACCAAATCATGGAACTTCAATAACTTCAGTTGATAAAATAATGTACTTGATGGATGACGGTAATGTTTTCTAGTGATAATTCTTACAGCTCTTTTCTGTAATACAAAAATAGGCTTTGTGATTGTTTTACACGCTTTCCCCCAAACATCAATACAATAGATTAAGTGTGGAACAATGATTGTGTTATACAACAAATACAGAGCTTTATCATTCAATAGGTCTCTGACTTTGTACAGTACTGCAATCGATTTAGCTATTTTTATTCTTACAGAATTTATGTGTTGTTTCCATGTCAGTTTGTCATCAATGATAACACCCAAAAACTTCACCTCACTCACTCTACAAATCTCAACACCCTCAATTTTGAGTGGAACATCAACAGTTTTCTTTTTATTACTGAATATCATGTAATTAGTTTTTTCTAGATTTAATGATTATTTATTTTAAACCAAGTTTGTATCTTGACAAATTCTGTCTTTATCAATTCCAACATTTGTTCTATATCTTCACCTAAACAGAAAAATGTGGTATCATCAGCAAAAAGTACACATTTAAGGAGTCCTGACACACAAATGACAAAACAAAAAAAGACACAGTTGTTTCTTTTCTTGAAGCAGCTGTACCTGCAAAGCAGCTGATTTAAGAGTACCGTAAATCAAACTGTAAGGATGCATTTGTTGACTTATTTTTTTCCATTTCCTTTTTTTTATACCAACTAACTAATGAGCCTGAATATTTAGGGTGCAGCTCCAGTCTGCAGACTTTTTAAAGGATTGAGTGTCATGAAATTGTTACCGGTAATTGGGTAATTACATCATCTTCTGAACCTATAAAGAAATTAATGAAAATGTTATGTGTTTGCAGTGTAGGAGTTCTCATGGAAAACGGTCATATCATTAGCAGATAAAGACAGAATATTCTAATATTCTTTATTAGATTAAAAACAACAGAGGATCAAGAATACATTCTTGAGGAACTCCACAACTTAAACTTTCTTATGATCTCACATAATTATTAGATAAACTGAGTGCCGTTTTTCTTTTATGCAAAAGTGGAAATATTCCAGAGATGCCATGCAAACAGTATTGTTCTTTTGTAACAGGCTTGTTGTTTTTGGTTGTCTTCACTTCTGTTCATTCCTGCTGCAGGCACAAATGTGAGGAATGTGGCAAAGCCTTCAAGATCCAAAAGCAGCTCATCAACCACCTCCGTCTCCATGAGGAGCACCGGGCCAAAGGTCTTGTCCGGACTGGGCCTAACGGTTCCCGCTTCCAGCAGCCTGGCCCGTCTCAGACGATGCAGCCGATCAGAGGGGATACCCCAAAGGGTCCAGTTATGGGTGTCAAGTACAGCCACCAAGGCTTTAAGAAACCCTACTCCTCTGCTGGAACCTCTAGGCCCCAGAAGTTTGACCCTGCTGAAAGTGGGCGGCGGCCTTTCGCCTGTGAGGAATGTGGGAAAACTTACCGTCACGCTGGTAGCCTGGCCAATCACAAGAACCTTCACAAGATCGGAGAGTACCACTGCAACGTCTGTAACTCCACATACCCCAACCGCCTGGCCATGAAGAACCACCTCCGTCTCCACTTCGCCCAGAAGAAGCACAACTGCCAGGAGTGTGGCAAAGGCTTCCGCACACAGCGGCAGCTCGCCACCCACACTACGGCCGGCCTGTGCAAGGGGCCGCAGGGTCCCGGGGCCCAAATGGACTTTGAGTGCGACGGCTGCTGCGAAGGCTTTGCCACAGCCGATGCGCTTTCAGCTCACGACTGCCCGGCCCAGCACCTGCCTTCTTCATCCTCCACCAGCAGCTCCACAAACATCAACATGGAGCGGACCTCTGTGGACCTGGACTCGGACGAGCGGCCGTACGCCTGCGACCTGTGCAGCTGCACCTACAAACATGCCAGCTCTCTGCTCAACCACAAGCACACGCACAAGACGGGCAACTTCCGCTGCAACTTCTGCGACAAGCCCTACACCAACTACATGGCTCTGCGCAACCACATGCGCATCCACACGCAACGCAAAAAGCACATCTGTCATACGTGCGGGAAAGCGTTCCGGCTGGCCCGGTTCTTGAGGAACCACCAGAAGGTGCACGAAGAGGGCGCCACCCCGTTCGGCTGCCCGAGCTGCGGGAAGAGCTTCCAGGGAAGGTCCGGCCTGGCCCGGCACCGCTGCGGGGACAACCAGGTAGGCATGGATGTCAGGAGGAAGACCGCTGCACCCACGGGGGAGGAAGAGTGTCGGTACACGTGAGTTCTCGTCAGTTGTTTGTGATTCTTCGAAGTTGAAAAACAATTAGAGAAGATAAATTTAGGTTTCTACGTGTCTATTACAGGTATATGATCTCCAATCCGGCTTCCTTGGGACCATACGCGTGCCGGAATTCGGATTTTTCTGAAGTTTGGACAGATTGAATTAGACACCAGATAAGTCATCCCGTTTGCTTTCAGTTAGCATATCATCACACACTGTAGTTTGTAGGCTTCCTTCAGACGTGTTGTTTTTTCATGTTGTTTTCTTCTGTGACGGACAGATTTGCCCTGATGCTCTTCATGCTGTGTGACTGTGTTTGTTGTGATGGACGCTGAGCAGATCAGATGTTTGAGCAGGAAGTTCAGGGAGAAACTGGAGCTCGCTGCACTGCACACGTCCAACACAAAGCTTTAGTTCCAGATTTTAGAGCGAGAACCGAGCTGTTTGTGCAGTGCAGGAAGCAGCAGATACCTCCCAGTTGTTTGTCCATGTCCCCCTCCC
>JBBPBX010014552.1:12544-50726 GCA_038048925.1 Garcialebias charrua
ATTGTGTGTTCTATAAACTTTTTTTATACTTTATTACATAGAGGTGAAATACTTGTTTTAATGTAGTTTGGTACTTGGCAGGAAAGGAGGGGCCCATATAAATTGTTTTTCAGCAAGAAGAACAAAGACCAGAAGTAGGTTTTGAGACTCGCCCTAAAAAACAGTTGAAACTAGTTTTTCACTTGAGAACGAGAAGCAATAAAATAAAAATAAAGCAAACGCTCTTGGCGAAGCAGGTCGCTTCTCTGCTTCTTTCCTGCCCTAAAGTTTTCCTCCTTCCTGCTTTTGATCTCCGTCTCGTCTGCAACTCTTCAGTGTTCACTCGAAGCAATTTGGAACATGGATTTAATCTCGTGGGCTATCTCCTCTATCGATAATATTTTTTCCACGAAGTGCTCCGGACCAGGAGAACCGGCGTGCCCCCTCGACACGCATGCGGCCGGATATATCATGGATGTGGGGCGAGTGGAAGATGATGTGTCTGACCGTTCTTTCAGTCGAGGACGTGGAGATCTGTGGATAATTGGATTCTTGGTAGCAAGTGCGCTGCTCTTTGGCTTATGCGGAGGCTTCTGCTACTGGAAACTAAGGAAGACTTCCGCGGCGGTCAACGCGCTGTCGAAACTTCCTGCTCAGCAAGACTCTTTGATCCGAGTTGTGACCTCAATGAACCAGCTGTTGTTCAAGCTGAATCGCACGTTGGGAACAGTCGTGGACGACCGCAGACCTGCGGTGCGGTTTAAGACTTGTTTACAGCCGTGTGAGCGGGCTACATCAGGGAGGAGAGGGAACCTGTAGCTCGGGTTGAAATGAAAGCTCACATAATTTGGACAAATTGGACTCAGACAGCACCTGGACTCAAGGCTGAACAGTAAAAGTACACTGTAGCCTGCCCTGAAGAATAAATAAAATCAACTAATCTAATCGGGACACCCCAAGCAACCTTGAACAAAAGGCTGACTGCAAACCTCTCCTGGAGTCTGCTACTGGAAGAACTGTCGCTCCCCCCCACCCCCGAGAGCTCTCTGTGTGCATTCAGATGGAGCCGGCTGAGCCCATCTGCAGACTGTGCTTTATCTGGACGATTGCTCACAGACTTATCTCCCTGCTCCGCCACCAAAATGCAACATGTGATCTGTCTTATCTGTGCTTGACGCTGGTAGAGTTTTTTGACTTTATCATAGAATGTCCTAAGACAAAATGTGATAGATTCTTTTTTGAATACCACTGCTATCCTATTGTAACCTTCCTTTTTTTTCCATATCTGATTGTTTGGCGGCGCGGATTAATTTCTGCTGCGGCTTTCCGTGCGCATGTCCCCTCTTAAGGATGGTGCGTGCGCCAATTGCAATGTTTTGTACCCCGGTACAATCGATGATGCCAATAAAGATATATTCTATTCTATTCTTCAATAGGAGGGATTTGATTTGATGCCATGGTAACAGTTGACCGACTAGGTGGTTGTAAGAGTACAACCGACTGCAGCTCCTCTCCAAGATGGCCACCAATTACCACAGCTGTCGGTCATCACCCTGATGAGGTCCTCGACTACATAAAGCTGCAGTCGAGTTCTACTCTTCGCTGGAGCATTGTGCTTACCTATGGTAATATGCTCCCAGCCTGTTCATTTTTGTGTAAAGAGTTATTTACCTTGTTCTCTGTGTCTCCAGTCGTCCTGCCTCATTGGATCCCTTCCAGTCCTAGTCTGCCTCGGTTCAGTTCTTTGTCCTCGTGCCTGATCCTCCAAACCATTTGCCTGCCATACCGGTTTGCCACTCTCTGGACCCAATTGGATTCAACTCAGCGCTTCACCCAAATCTTCCAACCTGTAAGAGAAAATAAAACACGATCAGCCGAAGGACTTTACTCTTACTCCAACCCACCTGACCTTCTTTCTGCTTGTTTCCCAGGGGCTCCAGAGGACCACTTGTAAATATTCACCTGTACATAATAAACACTGTTAAAATGTTACCATGTCCCAATGGCCAGCTTCTGTAACCGAGGATCAGACCGCCAGGGTCCCCGCCCTCGGCCGCCACCCATCTCATATTGCACCCGACCCCTTTGGCCCCTCCCACAGGTGGTGAGCCCATGGGAAGGGGGACCCACGTCTCCTCTTCGGGCTGTGCCCGGCCGGGCTCCATGGGTAAAAGCCCGGCCACCAGGCGCTCGCCAGCGTGCCCCACCTCCGGGCCTGGCTCCAGAGTGGGCCGGAAAAGGGTAGCATGCCCTCTCCGGGTCGGGGAGGAGGTCCTGCCCCAAGTGGAGGAGTTTAAGTATCTCGGGATCTTGTTCACGAATGAGGGAAAACTGGAGCGTGAGATCGATAGGCGGATAGGTGCAGCGTCCGCAGTGAAGCGGGCGCTGTACCGGTCTGTCGTGGTGAAGAGAGAGCTGAGTCAAAAGGCAAAGCTCTCAATTTACCGATCGATCTACGTTCCCACCCTCATCTATGGTCATGAGCTTTGGGTTATGACCGAAAGAACAAGATCTCGGATACAAGCGGCTGAAATGAGTTTTCTCCGCAGGGTGGCTGGACTCTCCCTTAGAGATAGGGTGAGAAGCTCAGTCATCCGGGAGGGACTCGGAGTAGAGCCGCTGCTTCTCCACATCGAGAGGAGCCAGTTGAGGTGGCTCGGGCATCTGGTTAGGATGCCTCCTGGACGCCTCCCTGGTGAGGTGTTCCGGGCACGTCCCACCGGGAGGAGACCCAGAGGAAGACCCAGGACACGCTGGAGGGACTATGTTTCTCGGCTGGCCTGGGAACGCCTTGGGATTCCCCCGGAGGAACTGCTCCAAGTGGCTGGGGAGAGGGAAGTCTGGGCCTCCCTACTTAGGCTGCTACCCCCGCGACCCGACCCCGGATAAGCGGAAGAAGATGGATGGATGGATGGATGAAAATGTTACCAGTGGAGATCCAGGATGTAGATTGTTGGCAGATGGTTGATGATTGAAGCCAAGGAGCTTGGTGTAGGACGGATCAGGCTCGATCATAACATGGGTGGAGCGAGGAGTCCAGCAAACAGCAGTGGTTTAAAGATGATCAAGAAATGGCAGAAGTTTGCAGCTGACTGAGTTCCTCTCAGGAAGGAAACTGGAACAGAATCCAGAATGGAGGCAGGAGTAACCTGGGTTTCAAGGTGGAGAGCAACAAGTTAACAAAGTTAAGGAGGTCAATAAAATAACAAGAGTCAGAGAGAGCTCAGAGGCCTATGAGTTACCACAAAGGTTAACACTCTGGCACTGAAGGACAGGCAGGAGATTCCTTTTAAGCTTCTTCTGATGAGAGCAGATGGATTGCAGGTGTGTGTAAGCACACCTGCTGCGACCAGCCAGCTCCTTGGTGCCATTTGGTGGAATACTAAATAACTGATGGTAAAGGTGAAACACAGATCCCAACAGTGGTGGTTTTCTCCAGGTATTTTGGTTGCACCCCACAGTCCAAAACATGCATGTTAGGTTGCCTTCAAGCCAAAACCTCCCTTGAAAAAGAGATCTGTGATCTCAGTGGGATTTGCGTAGTTACAGATCTTTATTTTTCTTCTTTCAACTGTTCCCTTTTTCACAGGTCACCACAACAAACTAACTAGCACGAAGACTTGGTTTTGTTTTTACACCATATGCCCTTTCTGAAGCAAGTCGAAAATCCAGAGGAGGGAAACGTGTCAGGAGACAGAGGGAGAAGAGGAAAGTGAAGAATGTAGGACTGGGGGTTGCAACTCTAAATGTGGGGACAATGACAGGCAAAGGTAGAGAGCTGGCTGACATGATGCAGAGAATAAAGGTAGATATTTTATGTGTCCAAGAGACCAAGTGGAAGGGCAGCAAGGCCCGCAGCATTGGAGCAGGGTTCAAACTGTTTTACCATGGTGTGGATAGAAAGAGAAATGGAGTAGGGGTGGTCCTGAAGGAGGAGTTGGCAAATAATGTAGTAGAGGTGAAGAGAGTGTCAGAGAGGATGATGTGTCTGAAGGTAGAAGTAGAAGGTCTGATGCTAAACATCGTCAGTGGTTATGCTCCACAGGTTGGATGTGATGGGAAGGAGAAATATACATTTTGGAAAGATTTGGATGAAGTGTAGTTAGAGTATTCCCAGGGAGGAATGTGTGGTGATTGGAGCAGACCGGAATGGACATGTTGGTGAAGGAAACGGAGGGGATGAGGAAGTGATGGGTAGGTTTGGTGTCAAGGAAAGAAACCAGGAAGGACAGATGGTGATGTATTTTGCCAAGAGAATGGAAATGGCTATAGTCAACACCTATTTTCAAAAGCAGGAGGAACATAGAGTGACCTATAAAAGTGGAGGAAGGAGTATGCAGGTCAACTACATTCTGTGTAGAAGAGGAAAGCTGAGGGAGATTGGAGACTGTAAGGTTGTGGCAGCGGAAAGCGTGGCCAGACAGCATTGGATGGTTGTGTGTAGTATGACTGTTGTTTTGAAGAAGAGAAAAATAGTAAAACCAGATAAGAAGACCAAATGGTGGAAGCTGAAGAAGGAAGAATGTTGTGAGAAATTCAGAGACGAGCTGTTAAAGACTGGGTGGTAAGAAAGAGCTTCCAAATGACTGGACTACTACAGCAACAGCAATTAAGAGAGACAGGTAGGAAGGTACTTGGTGTGTCATCTGGAGAGAGAATGGATGATAAGGAAACCTGGTGGTGGAATAGTGAAGTGCAGGACGCTGTTCAAAGAAAGAGGTTAGCCAAGAAGAAATATGGTGGAAATATGAGGAGTGGTGAGCAGTGATGTCAGTAACGCGTTACTCTTGTCGGACCACTTTTTTCATTAACGAGTAATCTAACGCGTTGCTATTTAAAAATCCAGTAATCAGATTAAAGTTACTTTCATCAAATTATTGTGCGTTACTTTTTGTCATTTTCTGTAGTACTGTATTTATTTTATTTCCTCAATGCGTCTCGGGGATTGATAAAAAAAAAGACGAGTCTATGCGGACATTCCGTCACCTGCTGTGAGTGTGAAACCTGACACCAGCAGCGCGTCCTGGAGCTGAGCTGAGGAGGAGTGATTAAAAAAAAGACCGTGACGTCTGCTCTACGCGGCCTGAGTTTCAGCTTTCTTGTTAAAAGAGGAGCGCAAATTCAAAGCTGTGCATGGACTTTGTTTCACAAGACTGCATCTGTAGTCTACTTGAACGGATTTAACGACATCATCCGAACGTGAACACCGCTAAGGCGCAACAGCAGCTGCAACTTTTATCAGGTAATCAGTCCAGATCAATAACACAAACTGTAGGAGTTTTTAAATCTCTGCATCGTCTGATGTGCAGGCTTTACTGAGCGTCAACACTTCAGCACTTTATGAAAAAACTAAGGACATCCACCTGCAGCTATATGTGATTAAGACCCTGATGCTGCTCAATAATCCAGGTAGAAAAATCTAAAAAAGCTAAGTCTGGTCCTCTGGACATTCAATAAACAAAACAAACAACAACAAAAAAATTGTAGAAACGTTTCATATTTCATCAGAAAGACTTCTCAGTCTGAGGAGCTGTATTCAACTCAGTCTTATAAATAGCACCCTCTCACAGTGGATCAACCAGTTTGTTGATGACAGCCAAAACCAGCTGCTCACATGATCAAGGAGGACCATCAGCCTAACAATGGATCATTAGCACCCTGATTGTTTGCTATTCACAGAGGGCTGAGTGACACTAGCAATAACAGCATTGTAAGAGGTAGACAGTTGAACCCGGAGGCCTCCACCTCTGTTTAATGATGGATGGTTTCTTTTCACAAAGATGGCCTCCTTTACTCCTCTCTCAAACCATTGTTCCTCTCTATCAAGGATGTGAACATCTCTTACTTTTTCAATGTAACTATGCCATCACTGGGGTGAGAGGACTGAAGAGAGGAAACAGGAATATAAGGAGATGGGACATAGAGCAAAGAGGGAAGTAGCCAAGGGAAAGCAGAGGGCGTACGATGAGTTGTATGGGAGACTGGACACTAAAGAGGGCAAGAAGGACTTGTACCGATTGGCAAGACAGAGGGATCAGGCTGGATAGGATGTGCAGCAGGTTAGGCTTATTAAATATAGGAATGGTAATGTTCTAACAAGTGAGGAGAGTGTGACAGGAAGATGGAAGGAGTACTTTGAGGAGCTAATGAATGAAGATAATGATAGAGAAAGAAGAGTAGAGGTCATAAAAACTGTGGACCAGGAAGTGGGAAAGGTTAGTGAGAGTAAAGTCTGGGAAGCTTTGAAAATAATGAAGAAGGGGAAGGCAGTAGGACCTGATGACATACCAGTGGAGGTTTGGGAATGTCTTGGATAGATGGCAGTGAGGTTTTTTACTCAAATATTCAATGGCATATTTGAGGGTGAGAAAATGCCTGAGGAATGGAGAAGAAGTGTGCTAATGCCCATTTTTAATAACAAGGCTGATGTCCAGAGTTGTAGAAACCACAGAGGAATAAAGTTGTTGGGCCACACGATAAAGATTTGGGAGAGAGTTGTGGATGCAAGACTTGGACAAGAGGTGACTATCTGTGAGCAACAGTATTGTTTCATGCCAAGAAAGCGCACCACAGATGCCATCTTTGCTTTGAGAATGCTGATGGAGAAGTACAGAGATGGTCAGAAAGAACTCCATTGTGTCTTTAGATTTTTAGAAAAAGCATATGACAGGGTGCCGAGGGAGGAGGTGTCGTATTGCATGAGGAAATCTGGAGTGGAAGAAAAGTATGTTAGACTGGTAGAGGACATGTATGAGGAAAGCAGGACAGTAGTGAGATGTTCTGTAGGAGTGACAGATAGCTTCAAGGTGGGGGTGGGGTTGCATCAAGGATCGGCTCTGAGCCCCTTCTTGTTTGCTCTGGTGATGGACCGACTAACAAATGAGGTCAGAAAATAATCCCCATGGACTATGATATTTGCAGATTACGTGATCTGTGGTGAGAACAGGGAACAGGTGGAAGAGAGCTTGGAGAGGTGGAGGTATGCACTTGAAAGAAGAGGAATGAAAGTCAGCCATCGTAAGACAGAGTGCATGTGTGTGAATGAGAGGAAAGCCAGTGGAACAGTGAGGCTACAAGGATCAGAGGTCACAAAGGTGCAGGACTTCAAGTACTTGGGGTCCACTATCCAGGAATATAGAGAATGTGGGACAGTAGGAATATGGGAAGTGAAAAAGAGAGTCCAGGCAGGATGGAGTGGATGGAGAAAAGTTTCAGGAGTGATTTGTGACAAAAGGTGTCAGCAAAGGTCAAAGGAAAAGTTTACAACAGTGGTGAGACCAGCTGTGTTGTATGGTCTGGAGACAGTGGCACTGACAAAAAGACAGGAGAAAGAACTGGATGTAGCAGAAATGAAGATGCTGAGGTTCTCTTTAGGAGTGACAAGAATGGATAAGATTAGGAATAAGATCATTAGAGGTACAGCAAAGGTTGAACAACTGGGAGATAAAGTTAGGGAGGCCAGACTGAGATGGATTGGACATGTCCAGAGGAGGGACAGTGGGTATATTGGTAGAAGGATGTTAGAAATGCAGCTGCCATGAAAAAGACAAAGAGGAACACCAAAGAGGAGATATATGGAGAGAGGACATGAAGGTAGGTGGAGTGAGGACAGAGGATGGAGAGGACAGAGTGAGGTGGAGGATGACTTGCTGTGGTGACCCCTGAAGAGGGAAAAGCCAAAAGAAAAAGAAGATGCCCTTTCTGAAACAACCACAGATCACCGAGCCACCACAGCCCTCTGTGTGGAGCACAGAGCTGTCATCTAGGGCACCTGGCAGGGCAGATTGTGGGGATTAAGGGCATTGTTCAAGGGTCCAGAATGTGGCAAATAAGGGTGGAGACAGGTGCGTGTGCTTCACCTTTCCCACCCACATTTTGATGTCAGTATGGGGAGACATACCTGTGACATTCCGATCACAGGCCCACCTTCTCGAACCTCTGCACCACCACTCCCCTATTTTTGTTGGTTATATGAAGGTTGATAATAATAAAAAAATTAATCAAATTCAAAATAGCTGCCAGAGCTAACTCATTTAAGAGAACAAACAAACTCAACCAACTGTACAGATGTTGAACTGAAACTCTTTTTAATTGTAGCATATTAGATTTTTGCTTATAACATTGACATTAACTTTTGGAGTTAATCCTGTTTGTCTCTTAGTAAAAAAAAATATCACGAACTACTGGACAAATTTAATTAAAACTCCCTGAAAGTAAGTATTGGCTACCAATCCAATTCAAGATGACCACAACAGCTAATCAATCTTATCCAACTTAAAAGTGGCTGAATCGCAATTAATTTGATAGATATTGAGCTAAGATTTAATGTTGCATTAGCTGAGAGTCATTCACAACACAGTCTACACTCCAACAGATCATAGGAGATAGCATTTTAATAATAAAAAGGTCAAAGAGAGAGTGAACTGCATTCGTCCAAATAATTATTTGATTTTCAGAACTACAATTACACTCTAATGTCGAGTGTTGAAAACTGCATTATCTAATTTAATTACGCATCCCAACTGACTTCATTGTTCTCTTTGATACCAGTCTTGTATTTTACTAGGAATATTTTTTCACCCCACGTTAGGCATTTCTTTCAGTCAGTGCAAATGAACAAATGCATGCGGTGAACATTGTTTTTTAATTACCACAGCAGTTTAATTAATTTGCTAGCAGTAATGATGAGGCTAAATCACACAGAGTAATTATCACTACCTCATCAATACTGGAAATGTGGACAGTTAGGTTTAAATATTGTATTTTATTCATTTTATTTTTTTATTTACCCTTTATTTATAAAGGTAGTCTCATTGAGCCACAAGAACTCATTTTCAAGAGAGACCTGTTTTTTTTTATTTTTAGGGAGCAGATGGTGGAAGGATAAGGCCCTTGCTCATGGGACCAGAGTGGGGCGAATGAGGGTGGAGACAGGTGTGGGTGTTTCACGTTTGTCCACCCACATTTTTTCTTTTATGTTGTCGGTACCAGGGCTTGAACTGGCAATCTTCCAATCACAGGCCCACCGTCTTTAAAGTGTGTGTACCAGGGCTTGAACTGGCAATCTTCCAATCACAGGCCCACCGTCTTTAAAGTGTGTGTGACATGATTTTGGAACTATGCATAAAGTGGCACAACATATACAGTATATGTTGTATCATTCAACTATGTTTGTTTTTACAAGCAAAATGATAAATCAATGAAAATTTGATTTTAAAGTGATTTTAAAATTGGCGCCGTGTTTCGTCAAGGGACATCCGGGTACTTACGCATGCTTGTAAACACGCATGTGTTTTTTTTTTCCTACAACGAAGTCGCCAGTGGCGTTTTTTCTGCTCGTGTTGACTTCTGTTGGTGACAGGCTGATCACGCTTTTCAGCAGTATGATGCTGGAAACTTTGTCTTGCTTGTCCTGTATGGTGCCACTTCAGCCCGAGGACGGGCAAGAATTGTGTCCCTCCTGTCTCGGTGTGGGACATCTCCGGGAGGCACTGTCAGATGACGCTTGCCCCAACTGTCGCGTCATGTCGGTCAGACTGGATCGGTTGGCCGCACTGGAGCGGCCTACCGACTAGGCGAGTGCTGCACAGCATGGCCCATTGCCGCCGGGTCAGGCAAGGGGCAAGCGGCCTGCTATGGCTATGCCCTCGCTGCCGGCGAAGCGGGCCAGAAGGCCCGATACAGGGGGGTTGTCCATGAAAGTGGATCGCCTCTCTACCGAACTGGCCCACATGAAGGCCTTCCTCCAGTCCTTTCAGGATGGGGTTTGAGACAGGGCACTCCCTCCCGAGCAGGATGACACATCAGTCACTGGTGACGATGCTATCTCAGTGGTGGCCTCTGGCACCCATTTCGGTGAGGACCTTCCGGGGTTGGACTCCGGGGCCTCTGGGTCTGATTCTGTTGCCTCCCAGGACGATACGGAGGAGTCTGTGATGGCCGCCATTCAAACAACTCTTGCCAGTCTACAGATTGGTGTCCATCAGGCACAGCCTGCAACCTCCAGCACGTTCTTTAGCCGCAATAGATCTGAGGCTGCCTTTGTGGTTCCTCCCTCGGAGGAGTATATACGAGAACTACATGCTTGCTGGTCTGACACCAAGCTGTTTTCGCGTCAGACAAGTGATGGCAGGGTCCTGGCGAACATGCAGGAGGCACCCAAGGTTGGCTTGGGGCAGATGCCTATGGTGGAACAGTCAAAGTCAACTTTATTGTCAGAACTGCAATATGTACAGGACATACACAGGACCGAAATTGCGTTTCTCTCAGTCCCTCGGTGCAACAGTAACCATCTAAACACTAAACACTAAAACATTTAATAAACATAAGCATAAAATAGTAAAAGTGTAACACTGTCCTGAGTTTTTTCATAATAGTATAAAAGTATGAAAATTTACACCAACACTGAAACACCAAACACCCCTAAAACACCAAACACCCAATGAACATAAGCATAAAATGAAATAATAAAAGTGTAATACTGTCCTGAGTTTTTGCATAGTAGTATAAAAAGTATAAAAAGTATATCTATAAAATAAACTGAAGTTTCTAGCATTGACATTTGCAAAGAGTGGCACAGCAGCATATAAGTTAATGTACACAGTATATGTATGAGGTAGTTGATGTTGGTATATAGGCAAAGTGGCATATGAAGTAAGGCACATAAGGCACATTTGGCATCCTTAGATAAGGCTAGTCAGAGAATGCTGTATATGTATCTGCAGTAGTGTAGATAAAAGTAGTGTAAATGTAAACAGTAGTAATAAATGTAAAGCAGTAGTAATAAATGTAATAATAAATGTAAACAGTATTAATAAATGTAAACAGTGAATGTAAACAGTAGTATGACTATAGGCAGTAATGTAATACAAACATTAGTGCAAATATGAGAAGTAGTGCAAACTGAATGAGCACATGACCGAGAGTTTAGTGAATAACCCGTTTGATGACACAGAGTCCAGTGTTAAAATCTTTGTGTTGAGTGGTAATGTGTGAGAAAGTTTTTTGTGTTAAGGCAGTTCAAATGGGAGGGGAGGCAGAGCAGGCAGAGTGTTTAGCATTCTGACTGCCTGATGAACAGAGCTGTCTCTCAGTCTGCTGGTTCGAGCCTGGAGACTCCTCAGTCTCCTCCCTGATGGCAGCAGTCTAAAGCGGCTGTGTAGTGGGTGTGTGGGATCACCTGCCATGCAGTGGGCTTTCCGAGTGAGGCGTTTGCTGTGTAAGTCCTGCAGTGAGGGCAAGGAGGTGCCGACGATCTTCTCAGCTGCTTTCACGATGCGCTGGAGGCTCTTGCGGCATGATGCAGTGCATGCACCAAACCACACCGTGATGCAGCTGGTCAGGACACTTTCTATGGCACCCCTGTAGAAGGTGCACATGATGGGGGTTGAAGCTCCAGCCCTTTTCAGCTTGCGGAGAAAGTAGAGGCGCTGGTGAGCCTTCTTGGCCAGTGCTGCAGTGTTCCTGCTCCAGGACAGGTCCTTTGAGACGTGCACTCCCAGGAACTTGGTGCTGTCCACTCTCTCCACTGCGGTGCTGTTGATGGTCAGAGGGGCATGTTGTGCATCCCTCTTCCTGAAGTCCACGACAATCTCCTTTGTCTTCTCCACGTTGAGAGTGAGATTGTTGTGTCCGCACCACAAGGCCAAGCGGCTCACCTCGTTCCTGTAGTCCGTCTCATCGTTGTTGCTGATGAGACCTACCACTGTTGTGTCGTCCGCAAACTTGATGAAGTGGTTGGAGCTGTACGATGGTGTGCAGTCGTGTGTTAGCAGGGTGAATAGAAGGGGGCTCAGCACACATCCTTGTGGGGCCCCTGTGTTCAATGTGATGGTGCTAGATGTGTTACTCCCGATCCGTACTGTCTGTGGTCTCCCGGTCAGGAAGTCTAGCAGCCAGTTACACATTGAGGTGTTCAGCCCCAGACTGTCCAGTTTATGGATGAGCTGTTGGGGGATGATGGTGTTGAATGCCGAGCTGAAGTCGATGAACAGCATTCTAACATAAGAGTCCTTCGTGTCCAGATGTGTGAGAGCTGTGTGGAGGGCAGAGGAGATGGCATCGTCGGTTGAGCGATTAGGTCGGTATGCAAATTGGAAGGGATCCAGGGAGGCAGGGAGGACAGATGTGATGCTTTTCATGACTAGCCGTTCAAAGCACTTCATCAGGATGGGGGTGAGTGCTACTGGGCGATAGTCATTGAGACATGCGGGCGTTGCCTTCTTTGGGACAGGGATGATGGTGGTGGCTTTGAAACAGGTGGGGACGATGGCCTGGCTCAGTGAGATGTTAAAGATGTCCGTGAAGACCGCTGCGAGTTCCCCTGCACAGTCCTTCAGCACACGACCAGGTATGTTGTCAGGACCAGAGGCCTTCCGGGCATTAATCTTGATAAATGATCGCCTTACGCTGTCTGAGGACAGCGCCAGCACCTGGCCATCAGGAGAGGGGGGGAATTTATGTGCAGGTGTGCTGTTACTTGCCTCAAACCGAGCGAAGAACTCATTCAGTTCATTCAGCGTAGAGGTTGAGCTGTCACAGGTCTGGGGGGGGGTTTGTAGTCTGTGATGGTCTGTATTCCCTGCCACAGACTGCGTGTATCCTTGCTGTCCTTGAAACGGTGAGCTATTTTCCTGGAATACTGCTCCTTGGCCTCTCTGATGCCCTGGGTCCAGGTTCTTTCTGGCTGCCTTCAGGCCCACCTGATCTCCCGCTTTGAAGGCAGCATTCCTGGCTTTCAGGAGTCTGTGAACCTCAGCTGTCAGCCATGGCTTCTGATTAGCCCGAACAGTGATGGTTTTGAGGTTGGTAACATCATCAATGCACTTGGCGATGTATGAACATACAGTGTCTGAGTACTCCTGGAGACATGTGTTGTTGTTTGTGGTAGCAGCTTCTTTGAACATACCCCAATCTGTGGTGTCAAAACAGTCCTGGAGTGCCTCTGAAGACCCCTCTGGCCACACTCGTATCTGCTTGCGGACTGGTTTTGTGACTTTCACCAGCGGCCTGTATGCGGGCTTTAGCATAACACAGATATGGTCAGAAGCACCAATGTGGGGGAGGGGGAGGGCTCTGTAGGCATTTTTCATGGTGGTGTAAACTTGGTCCAGTGTGTTGTTTCCTCTTGTTGCAAAGTTTATGTTTCTGTATGTTTTTGGAAATACACTCTTTAAATCTGCATGGTTGAAATCACCAGCCGTGATGAGAAAAGCATCAGGATGGGCTGTTTGTTGCTCACTGATGTGCAGATATAGTTCATTCAAAGCCTCACTTCTAACTTTGCTGTTGGAGCTTGGAGGAATATATACAGCAACAATCAAAACAGCTGTAAACTCCCTCGGTAAATAGAACGGTCTGCATTTAATAGTCATGAACTCCACTAAATGTGAGCAGTGTTTGTAGACCACAGCAGCATCCAGGCACCATGCTTTGTTGATGTAAACACAGAGCCCCCCTCCCCTTGTCTTACCTCCCTCGAGGGTTCGGTCCGCTCTGTAGCATGTTAGCTCCCCTAGCTGAACAGCATGGTCCGGAACGTTGTTGTTGAGCCACGTTTCCGTGAATACAAACACACAACAGTCTCTCACAGTCTTTTGTGTCGTTCGTAGCAGGCGTATATAATCCAGTTTATTGTCCAAGGAGCGCACGTTAGCCAAAACCATGGATGGGATCGCCGGTTTGTGTGGGCTAGCTGCTAGCCTAGCTCTGACACCTCCGCGTTTACCCCGCTTCTGTTTTCTGTCACGCCGCTTGTGGCGTTTCCACGGCGGGCGCGATGAAGGGAGGCTCAGGGCTGGCTTCCGCTTTCTGTCCAGCCGCTTGTGGCGCTTCCACGGCGGCCGCGAAGAAGGGAGGCTCAGGGCTGGCTTCCGCTTACTGTCCAGCCGCTTGTGGCGCTTCCACGGCGGGCGCGATGAAAGGAGGCTCGGGGCTGGCTTCCAGAGCAGGCCGCAGTCACGAAGCTCATTTAGCTTCTGTTCGAGCTCACGTAGCTTCTCCTGGAGGTCACTGTTTATTCCCAAATGAGTGGTTTTTCCGACATCAAGCAGGAACTCACGGCTATACTTGCGTTCTTGAACACGTAAACATGACGAAGACGTGCCGGCACATTGCGGCATGCAGGACAAAGAAGACGAAAACACTGTGTTGTCGGGAGAGAGAGAAGCCGCAGCCTTTGCACGCGCCGCCATCTTGTACATCTTGAACAGAGCATTGCCTCTCTTATTGTCCCACCTGATGAGACCTTGCGGCCCAATGCCCGTTGTTCACGGCCTCAGTGCCGTGTTACTGATGACCTTCTCTGCAAGGCCTATGATTCTGGGACCCGCATGGGCCAGATTGGGAACTCTCTTTCTCACCTTATGCTGGCCTTGTCTTTCTCTTTGGAATATGTTCCATTGAACCATTCCATGCAAGGCTTGGTTGTTACATCTCTACAGGCCTTTGCTTTAATGACGAGAGAGATCAGCCGTACACTCTCCACGCTGGTGCGTGCTCGCCGCCAGATCTGGCTGGTGCAGTCTCCACTAACTGAGCCCTGTAGGAGAACCTTCCGGGACCTACCTGTAGTCCCAAGGGAACATTTTGGCTCTGTAGCGCTGGACGCCTTGGACCGAACGTCTCAGGCATCTCGGATGAGGCAGCAACTGGCAGGGCTTCACTGACGTGGTCGCAAACCAATCGACTCTTGGACAGTAGCAGGTCCTTCACGAAGGTCCTCGCTCCCGTCTCCTTCTTCCATTGGGCCTCAGAATCCAACGTAGGGTCGGATGTCGGTCCAGAGACCTGCTCCAGGTTGGAGTAGTCAGGCTCGTGGCCCAGCTGGGGCCAGGCCATCTCACCCCTTTCGAGCGGCACTGTCTGGCCGGCGTCCTCCCAGGCCTTCGAGGGGTCCACAGATGAGGCCTTAGGGCCGGCGGTTGGTTGTTTTACCCCGGGGCAGCTCAACTACTGGGTTGCCCACACCTCGGACTTATGGGTGTTGTCCACCCTGTCCCTGGGGTATCGTCTTCAATTCCGCCGCCGGCCACCCATTCCTGGCCGCGTCAGGATGACTGTCATCCGCAACCCGCTGAAAGCATAGGCACTGAACAAAGAAATCTGCACCTTGCTGGCCAAGGGAGCTATAATGCCAGTGGACCTCCTATTGGATCCAGGGGGCTTTTATTCCACCTATTTTCTCGTTCCGAAGAAGTCCGGGGAGTATAGGTCCAGTTCTAGACCGGAGGGACCTGAATATATACTTGAAGGTCATGCCTTTCCCCATGCTAACCACCAAGGCTATGTTGGGGGCGATTTCCCCGGGCGATTGGTTCCCTTCCATAGATCTCAGGGATGCTTATTTCCATGTTCCAATAGCGCCGCCCCATTAGCGGTTCCTTCGTTTTGCCTTTCAAGGGCAGTACTTTCAGTTCAGGGTCCTCCCGTTCGGTCTTTCGCTATCTCCCATGGTGTTCACCCGATACGTCGCAGCAGCCGTCTCCCCTCTACACGTGCAAGGCCTGAAGATCCTCCCATATCTGAATGACTAGCTCATTCGTGCCACGACGCGGGATCAGGCGGTTCGGGATACCCGATTGGTACTCCAACATGTGGAACGTCTGGGCTTCCAGGTGAATATAAAGAAAAACAATCTGACTCCCTCATAGAAGACCATCTTCCTGGGCATTGCCATGGATTCCATTTCAATGACTGCTCGCCCGTCGTCCCAACGGGTCGACAGTATATTGGACATGCTCCCAGACTTCAGACGACGTACGGCACCGCCTCTGGTTCGGGATCTTCGACTCCTGGGGATGCTTACAGCTACATCCACCGTGGTGCCCTTGGGGCTGCTGTCGTTACGACCCCTTCAGATGTAGCTGAACGGCTTGAATTTGGATTCCTCACGTATCACTCATCGCCTCAGACGACTTCGGGTGAGCCCTCAATGTCTCTGGTCTCTGTCCCAATGGAGGGAGAGGTTGTTTGTGATGGCGGGGGTCCCGCTCAGTTCTCTCCCGTGCCACTGGGAAGTTGTCTTTATGGATGCATCCTCCACAGGCTGGGGTGCCACCTGGCGAGGTCACATGGCACAGGGGACATGGTCCCATCGGCAGAGCAGGGAGTACATCAATGTCCTAGAGTTACAGGCCATGCTTCTGGCCCTTCGGAGCTTTCTTCCGGGCTTGCGGGGGAAGCATGTGCTGGTGAGGTCAGACAACACCACTGTGGTTTGTCACATCAACCACCAGGGGGGAACCAGGTCCAATAAACTGTTGTGCTTGACAGCATCTTCTGACCTGGGCTACTTCTTGCTTGGCCAGCCTCTGAGCGGCCTACATCCCGGGGCCACAGAACGTGTCAGCAGATTCGCTATCCCGCCAGAAGACACTCCTAGGAGAGTGGAAGCTTCACGAAGAGGTGGTGGAGAGGATCTGAGCGGTGTATGGCAGAGCAGACGTAGACCTTTTTGCCTCGAGAAACGCATTTCATTGTCTCCTTTGGTTCTCCCTGGCCAACGGCAGCCCTCTGGGCAATGATGCGTTGGCACATGACTGGCCCCGGACCCTCCTTTATGCCTTTCCACCCTTCAGCTTACTCTTTCAGACCCTCCTACGGGTTCGTCAGGAGGGGCACAAGTTTCTACTGGTGGCCCCCTTCTGGCCAGCAAGGACTTGGTTCCCTCTGCTACGCGAACTGGGCTCCGGCTTGCCGATACGTCTCCCCTCCAGGGCGGACCTTCTTTCCCAGATGGAGGGTTAGGTTCTGCATCCCGAACCGGACCGGCTCCAACTCTGGGTCTTGCCCCTGCAGGGCCAGGGCCCGTTTTTTCAGGATACACCGGGCCGGTAGGACATACGATGGCTATTGCATGGATGCCATCTACGCGGGCCTTATATACTAATAAGTGGGCAGCCTTTGTGACCTGGTGCCGCGATAAGGGGCAGGATCCGGTACGGTGTTCAGTCTCTGACATACTAACCTTCCTGCAAGCGTTACTGGATCAAAGATGGTCCCCATCTACCTTGAAGGTATATGTGGCTGCCATTTCTCGTTGGCATATTGGCCTAAATGGTTGTTCGGTGGGTCGGGACAAGGATGTTACACTGTTTTTGAGAGATGCCCTGGCTGTGTCTCAATTCAGGGGCTGCGTCCTCATGAGGACCCAGCCTAGCTGGGCCGAGTAGGCCACGCACTCACAAGACCGGGTGGGCTGAGCGAAACTGCTGAAATGGGACGGTCTAGCCTTCAGGTTTGCCGGCATTGAAGTGGGTGGGGCGTTCTCTTGAAGTGGGTGGGAAGTTCTGCGCGCTCGGTGTGTGTGGAAGAGAAGGGACACCGCTAAAATATATTAGTTAGCTGAATACATGTACTGTATATATATATTAGTGTTTCTGAGTTTACTGTTAAGAACTGATTACAAATCAGTTTATTTTACACGTACGTAGCAAGGATTTTCTGAGGGGCGATCTGTTAAAAGTCAGAGTGGACCTATAAATTGCAAGCTGCCCAGTAGGTCACTGCGTTAAGCCCTTTTTCAAAAGCTGGTTCGAATCTCACTCTGTACGGTTAAAACTTATTTTACGTTTGTCTTTTATTGGATAAAAATATGAGGACTGAGATTTAAAAAAAGGAGTTTGTGAAACTCCTTTTTTTTATCCAATAAAAGACAAACGTAAAATAAGTTTTAGAGGACTGAGATTTTAAAAAAGGAGTTTGTGAAACTCCTTTTTTTTATCCAATAAAAGACAAACGTAAATAAAATAAGTTTTAACCGTACCGAGTGAGATTCGAACCAGCTTTTGAAAAAGGGATCTGCATGCAAACCGAATGCTTAACGCAGTGACCTACTGGGCAGCTTGCAATTTATAGGTCCACTCTGAGTTTTAACAGATCGCTCCTCAGAAAATCCTTGCTACGCACGTGTAAAATAAACTGATTTGTTATCAGTTCTTAACAAACAGTAAACTCAGAAACACCAATATATATTCAGCTAAAAAATATTTTTTTAGTCGTTTCTGTAGTTACATTTTAATGAGATTCAGCTTGCGCTGAGGTTGAACGAGCTGATGACTCAACAGCACACAGCAGTCCTGCCCCTGCACGCAGAAAGTCCCACCCCCCCGCGAAATCTCTGCTGGCGCTACGAATTCTGGGATAGCCTCCGTCTTGAAGGATTCACAGATGCATCCTTGGATTTCGGCAGGAAGTAGGCTGCATTCCTCGGCCGCATGAGGAGGAGTCTTCGAATTGGGACAGTCCTCCGCGCGGGGCAATGACGTATGCGGCCGACAAATGCGCACTCATGAGGATGCAGCCCCTGAATTGAGACACAGCCCCTGCATTTGCATCCACCCAAACACCCTGTGGTGCCAACATGGGACCTTTCTTTGGTGCCAACATGGGACCTTTCTTTGGTGCTTGAGGCTCTTCAGTCCCCCCCATTTGAGCCCCTGGCGTCTGTGGACCTCAAATGGCTCTTGCTGAAATCTGCGTTTCTTTTAGCAATGGCTTCCGCAAAACGTGTGGGGGAATTGTAGGCTCTTTCAGTGGCCAAAACCTGTTGCCGATGGAACTCTGATGGCTAAGGTGTCGCACTGTGGCCTGATGTGGCATTCATGCCTAAAGTGTCCCTACCTGCCGGTAGTACCCAACCGCTCCATCTTGCCTGGTTTGACACCGGTGGTTCCTCCGAGCAACTGTGCCCTGTTCGTGCATTTGAGGCATACATGGCCGCTACGACGCCCATCTGGAGGATGAATGGCCTTTTTGTGTGCTACGCTAGCTCACTGAAAGGTCACTCTAAGCAACGACTGGCGCATTGGGTTGTGGATTTGATCTCAAAAGCTTATGCCTTGCAGGACCGGCCACTACCGGCGGGAGTGAAATGCCATTCTACGAGGGGCATGTTGACCTTGTGTGCTACCATGACGGGTGTGCCATTGGACAGTATATGCCACATGACCTCTTGGACATCGCAGACTACTTTTACTCGGTTTTATATGGTGAATGTGGTTGTGACCCATCCCCTTCAAGGAGTTCTGGAACAGCATATCTCTCCATCACATTGAGGTGAGTGGCGTGGTGGTCGTTCCTTGGCCATTGCCAATTCCTCGTGACCGTGTTGGCATATGTCATCCATGCTTTGGAAGCACTGCCTCTGGCGGTCAGGAGGGATGAAATAGAACGAAAGTTATTACTGTAACTAAGGTTCTATGAATCCCGGATGACCGCCAGAGTGCCGAGTCCCTCGGAATCCTTGCTTTCGCAAGAAGGTTTTCAGGGATTTGAACGTTGGGTGCCACGCGCCTATATAGTCACGTGGGTCCCCGGCAGGTCACGGAATGACTTTGTTATTTGTACTCGACCTACGCATGCGCAAGAATGCTTATTCGTGCTTTGGAAGCACTGCCTCTGGTGGTCATCCGGGATGCATAGAACCGTAGTTACAGTTGTAACTTTCATTTCCCATTCACAGTTGGTTAAGGAAGGAAGGAGTGTTGTACTTATGTGGATACCTGCTCATAGAGGGATTCAGGGTAATGAAAAGGCTGACAAGATTGCTAAACATTCCATTAATAGAGACAGAGTTGATATAAATATCCAATTAAGCAAAACAGAAGGAAAAAGTATTGTATGGAAACATATTAATCAGTTATGGCAACAAAGGTGGGAAGATGAAACAAAGGGAAGACATCTATATGCAGTTCAGAATACAGTAAAGAGTAACATATATCGTGGAGGAAATAGGAGGGAGGAATCAATAATAACAAGATTAAGAATAGGACATGCAAATCTTAACAGTACTTTGTTTATTATAGGGAAACACAAAACTGGATGTTGTGACTTTTGCCAGAATACAGAGTCAGTGCAGCACGTAATTTTGGAATTTATTAGATATTCAGATGAAAGGAAAACTCTACTGGACCAAATGGAAAAAGAAGTCACAAGCCCGATCAGTTTGAAGAACATTTTGGAATGGGGATCTAATGAAGGTTAGCCTAAAACCAGACCCTTGTCCTTCACTTCGCTTCGGACTAGGGTATGGGACTTCTCCCATAGAGAAGGATTTCTCCGGTAGATTTTTGACCGGACCAATCAGAGAACAGAAGGCAGAGTTTTGTTAGTTTAGCCTGGCGAGGTCCAGGGCAGGCTAACTATTCAGATAAATAGCTCAGAAACCACTCTGTGGATATTTTTTCTGCTACCAGTGTGTAATTATATGGCTCTAATTTACTGACTGTTAGCCTGGATGAAACATTTTAGATAAAATTCGATTTTTTATAATTTATTTTCGTTGCATACCGAGGCTGTTTGGAAAATGTCAAACCGAAACAATTTAAATCCAGCAGATTTGACCATTTCCTGAATTGATTTAGGAACTGTTAGGCTCAAGAACCCTTCTGATATAACGTCAGCTAAGAAATATATTTTTTCTCAGCAAAGAAATAATGCAGACCGTTCTATTTACTGAGGGAATTTACAGCTGTTATGATCGTTGCTGTATACATTCCTCCAAGCTCCAGCAGCAAAATTAGAGGTGAGGCACTGAATGAACTATATCTGCACATCAGTGAGCAGCAAACAGCCCACCCTGATGCTTTTCTCCTCATGGCTGGTGATTTCAACCAAGCAGATTTAAAGAGTGTTTTTCCAAAAACATACAGACACATAAACTTTCCAACAAGAGGCAAAAATACACTGGACCAGTGGTGTAGTCTACGTGATACGCTGGTATACGCCGTATACCCACTAGTAAAGCTTGGAGATTTCCGTATAACCACTTAAATGTGCCCAATGATACGTGACAACAAACACGCGTTGCATAAAGATAGATTATGTTCGCTCATAAGGACTCTTCACTGCGCCTCTCGCGGCTGCCATAGTTTCGTGTTCCTCGTGTTGTACGTGAGGCTCACAGCCATTGGCTGAGCTGAGCTCACTACCATAGTTCTCTGCTCTGTGATTGGTTTCTTCAGAAGCTCCTTTATGATTGGCTGCTCGGGATGCAGGCGGGCACAAGTTCAATAAAACGGGACAGACGGTGTAGGTAGAGCATTTTCGCTAACGGCGTCAGACTCAAAATGAAAAGGAAACAAGCTACACGTTTTGAATGTTTTTATAAACCAGCTGAACCCGAAGCTACAGAGACAACATTAGAAGAACCTACCAGTTCGACAGCCGAAACCAGCCATAATGAGGTTGATATCTGCATTTCCCCAGGTAAGTGTTGGCTAGTATCAAAAAACCTTTATGGAAACACGGTTACTGTCCAGAATTTTACAATAACATTTCATATAAATAAATATGTGAATATAAAAATGATTTGTTTGTGACAAAGTCTGTCACTCCAATAATCAAGGCCTTTTTGAGCCTAGGAAGTATGTAACAACATGGCTGAGAAATCACCGCTCTGCAACAGAAACAAGAAGAGTAATGAAACCTAAGGAGCCTGAGAACAAACATTTTTGGAACATTTTATAGACACATCATTGATTGACTTACTTATGGTCCATGTTGACATAGAAAATGCCAAAACAAACGTTACACCCAAAAAAAAAAACAAAAAAAACAACAACAACAACAACAACAACAACAACAACAACAACAACAACAACAACAACTCTGAGTTGGTTTTGATGAATACTTCTGTTATTAATACTTAAATATTTTTTTGGTTATGTACTGTTTTTAAAATTCTACATGTTTTTAATACAAGCCAATAAGCTATATGCCACGGACTTCCGTTCTAGCACTTCCGCATTCGTTGGACAGACGGCGCACTTCCAGTTCACAGGCACAGGATGGCGCTCTTCACACAATCTCTGCAGGACTTGCCGACAGTCAATGATGTGTACAGAATTATTCAGACCTTGTCTAAAGCGCCCACATCTAAGAAAGACAAAGGCTTTAAGGTTTATGTGTCCAACTACATAAATAACTATGAAGGTGTCGGTATTTGTTTTCAGTTCACCAAACTGCATCATGTAGGCTAACATAGTTAACCTTGCTAAACTGTTGAGTAAACGTGTTTTGTCTGTACGTTTCTGATTAACACAAAGGTTAGTTTCAAACAAGGAGGCATGAGAAGTCAGGGCTGAGTGTTTCCAGTCCATGAGGAACAGCCAGAAGCCCCACTGTTTGAGTCAAAGCCACCTGACAGTTCAGTTTCAAACAAGGAGGCAGGAGATTTAGAGCAGATTTAGAAGTTATTTTAATTCAAGTTTGTGTACAAAACTTGAGTTGAAGTTAAATATCAGACAATATAAACTCTTTATATTCAACACATGTCTGCTATATGGTTTTGTGAATCTCACTGTTTATAGCAGCTCTTAATAAGAGATGTTTTCTTTCACTGTACAGGACACCGTAGTGATGATGAGGAGGAGGGAGCCAGCTGGTCCAGCCTGGATGTTTGTGAGCTGAGATCGGATACAAACACCAAATACAAAAAAGTTGCTCCACTGAAGACGAAGGACAGGTGATCCATGTTGAAACCCTCTGTGTGGATGGTTGAACAGAAGAGCTGCTTCATCACTTACTTTTGTCTGACTGATTAATGTTTTTAAATCTCCATTAGCTGTCGAGGAAGCTGTGACTTAAAGTCAGAAGCTGTAATGCTATAAACTGTTTAAATCTTGTGCCTCATATGTTTTCTACAGTAATGTAACATCATCATCAAATTTGTTTTTAATAAACTGGCTAAAATAAAACTGAACTCTAAGCCTGTCTTAAATCAACATACACATTGTTTGGGGGGATAATAAGAAGATAAAGTCAGAATGTTTTGAACATTTTATTTTCTTACAAGTAGTAAGTAGTGTGACTGTAGTGTCATGGTACAGTAGTCCTGAAGTCTGCAGGTAGATGTTTACGTATCTGCTCTTCAGGTATCAGGTCCTAATTGAGCCGAGTACTGTCAATAAAAAGTTGCTGTGATGATCCAGCTGACAGTGGACTGATGGACACCGTACCGGTCAGCAAGGTCCCGTTGCTTTGATCCAAGGTCAAGGTCATTTAAGAACAGGAAGAACTCAACGGGCTGCAGGATATGGGTTGACGGGGTGGTGTGGATAAATAATCAATAAATAACACTGAACAACTGGTAATAACTAATAATTCAATCTCAATGTCACTACTTGTGCAATAACCTGTCACACAACCTGTGTAATGTTGATTATGTGTAGTGTATATATATATATATATATATATATATATATATATATATATATATATATATATATATATATATAATATGTGCATGTTAGCTTGTACTGTATTACTAGTTTGAAATACTTACAGTAGTTCATTCAAATTCATCCTGCTGCATCATTACTGTATATCCAACCATGTTTACTGTCTCTCTTCAGGACTTTGTGAATATTATAATTACTTTTTCACTTTGCATGCTTTTAGTATAGTTTGTTATTTGATTTTTAGCAAGTCAAATCGGATCTTCTCATCCTGAGCACTTCATTGTACTGTTAACTCTGTGTTAACCTGTATATGACAAATAAACACAACTTGAACTTGATGGGGAGTTCCTCTCATCTCATTCTTGGTGAACACTGACCATGGATAGCAGAACAGCTCAGTCATGGGTCAGAAACACATCAGGAGGTAAGATGATGCAAACCTGAAATATCTAAAAAGTGTTCATATTTACCTTCATAACGTAAAAAACCAAACCGAGAACTCTTTATGAGAGGTATGCTTTAAAATAAATAATTACATCTCAGGAAATAAAAGTTTAATTGAAGTGAAACAATTCTGGTTTCATATTAAAGGAAACTGCAGAGAATATTTCAGAGGTTTAACAGCCCTGAAGTTACTAGGAGTTTACAAACATTTACAGATTAGAAAACATATGTTAAAATCTGAATATTATTTTAAAAGTATGTAGTTACAAACTTATCAAACCACTCATTACTCCAACACCAAATCTACAAGTGCAGGATGTGGAGTCGAGTCATGTTTCTTACTGAGAGCTGCAGCTGCTGTGTTCTCCTCCTCGCTGTCCTCTCTGCTGCTTCTCCCAAAGCCCCGGTCATGGAAGGGAGAATTATTCCACTGGAACAATGCAGGTACAGCTCCTTTTTAACCACTGTTTGATGCTGGCTCTTGAATATTCTGAGGTTTAAAACGCCAGCTACAACCGAGTGTTAGCTTTAAGGCTAATCGGTTAGCCACGAACTGTGGCATTAAATGTTAAAAACTAAGCGCTCTATTGTACCTGCTATTCACTGGACACAATGGCACACAACAAATCTCTCTTGTTGTACCAGTAGATCGCAGATAATTTACCATTTGTGTCTTTTACATGGTCTGGTTCTAGAAGCTACTGCTAACAACAACTGCTGTCGACCAAAACCGTAAGTGCAACGTACGGCCCACATTTTAACGGAAGTACGTCACCACTACCCGTGACATATAGCCTATTGTACAAGGTTTGTTGTGCATTTATTAAAATGTAAGCATCACAGACATTTTGCAATGTTAAATATGCTTAAAATTCAAAATAAATTGTCAATTACATTGCACTACATTGCATTTTTGTCTCTAAATGTCCTGATGCATCTCAGTAATCTAGGTAGAAAAAGGAAAAATTAAGTAGGTCCTCCGGACAGGTTTTTGTTTCTAAGCCCAGTATACCCACTACAAAAATGTAGACTACACCACTGCACTGGACCAAGTTTACACCACCATGAAAGGAGCTTACAAGGCCCTCTCCCTCCCCCACTTTGGTGCTTCTGATCATATCTGTGTTATGCTAAAGCCAGCATACAGGCCACTGGTGAAAGTCACAAAATCAGTTCGCAAGCAGATACAAGTATGGCCAGAGGGGTCTTCAGAGGCACTCTAGGACTGTTTTGACACCACAGATTGGAGTATGTTCAAAGAAGCTGCTACCACAAACAACAACACATGTCTCTAGGAGTACTCAGACACTGTATGTTCATACATAACCAAGTGCATTGATGATGTAACCAACCTCAAGACCATCACTGTTCGGGCAAATCAGAAGCCATGGCTGACAGCAGAGGTTTACAGACTCCTGAGAGCCAGGAATGCTGCCTTTACAGCGGGAGATCAGGTGGACCTGAGGACAGCCAGAAACAACCTGGCCCGGGGCATCAGGAAGGCCAAGAAGCAGTATGGGGCGGCCGTGGCGTAGTGGTAATGGCAGTCGTCCCCCGATCGGAAGGTTGGCGGTTTGAATCCCGGTTCCCCACACCAGATGTCGTTGTGTCCTTGGGCAAGACACTTAACCCCGAGTTGCTCCTGGTAGGACTGGAAAGCACCTTGCATGGTAGTCTGCCGCTACCGGTGTATGAATGTGTGTAGCATTCAATGTGTGTAGCGCTTTGAGATTTTCACTAATGAAAAGCGCGTTATAAATTGAATTCATTATTATTATTATTATTATTATTCCAGGAAAATAGCCCACCACTTCAAGGACAGCAAGGACACACAGAGTCTGTGGCAGGGAATACAGACCAACACAAACTATGAACCATCCCTCCAGACCTGTGACAGCACAACCTCTACGCTGAATGAACTGAATGACTTCTTTGCTCGGTTTGAGGCATGTAACAGCACACCTGCACAAAAACTCCCCCCCTCTCCCGATGACCAGGTGCTGGCGCTGTCCTCAGACAGCGTAAGGCGATCATTCATCAAGATCAATGCCTGAAAAGCTTCTGGTCCTGACAACATACCTGGCCGTGTGCTGAAGGACTGTGTAGAGGAACTCGCAGTGGTCTTTGCGGACATCTTTAACATCTCACTGAGTCAAGCCATCGTCCCCACCCGTTTCAAAGCCACCATCATCATCCCTGTCCCAAAGAAGGCAACGCCCTCCTGTCTCAATGACTATCGTCCAGTAGCACTCACCCCAATCCTGATGAAGTGCTTCGAACGGCTAGTCAGGAAAAGCATCACATCTGTCCTCCCTGGATCCCTTCCAATTTGCATATCGGCCTAATCGCTCAACCGACAATGCCATCTCCTCTGCCCTCCACACAACTCTCACACATCTGGACACGAAAGACTCCTATGTTAGAATGCTGTTCATCGACTTCAGCTCGGCATTCAACACCATCATCCCCCAACAGCTCATCCTTAAACTGGACAGTCTGGGGCTGAACACCTCAATGTGTAACTGGCTGCTAGACTTCCTGACCGGGAGACCACAGGCAGTACGGGTCGGGAATAACACATCCAGCACCATCACATTGAATACAGGAGCCCCACAAGGATGTGTGCTGAGCCCCCTTCTATTCACCCTGCTAACACACGACTGCACACCATCATACAGCTCCAACCACTTCATCAAGTTTGCGGACGACACAACAGTGGTGGGTCTCATCAGCAACAACGATGAGACGGACTACAGGAACGAGGTGAGCCGCCTGGCCTTGTGGTGCGGACACAACAATCTCACTCTCAACGTGGAGAAGACAAAGGAGATTGTTGTGGACTTCAGGAAGAGGGATGCCCAACATGCCCCTCTGACCATCAACAGCACCACAGTGGAGAGAGTGGACAGCACCAAGTTCCTGGGAGTGCACGTCTCAGAGGACCTGTCCTGGAGCAGGAACACTGCATCACTGGCCAAGAAGGCTCACCAGCGCCTCTACTTTCTCCGCAAGCTGAAAAGGGCTGGAGCTCCAACCCCCATCATGTGCACCTTCTACAGGGGTGCCATAGAAAGTGTCCTGACCAGCTGCATCACGGTGTGGTTTGGTGCATGTACTGCATCCTGCCGCAAGAGCCTCCAACGCATCGTGAGAGCAGCTGAGAAGATTGTCGGCACCTCCTTCCCCTCACTACAGGACTTACACAGCAACCGCCTCACTCAGAAAGCCCTCTGCATGGCAGGTGATCCCACACACCCACTACACAGCTGCTTCAGACTGCTGCCATCAGGGAGGAGACTGAGGAGTCTCCAGGCTCGAACCAGCAGACTGAGAGACAGCTCTGTTCATCAGGCAGTCAGGATGCTAAACACTCTGCCTGCTCTGCCCCCCCTCCCATTTGAACTGCCTTAACACAAAAAACTTTCTCACACATTACCACACAACACAAAGATTTTAACACTGGACTCTGTGTCATCAAAACGGGTTATTCACTCAACTCATGGTCATGTGCTCATTCAGTTTGCACTACTTATATTTGCACTAATGTTTGTATTACATTACTGCCTATAGTCATACTACTGTTTACATTTACTGTTTACATTTATTACTACTGTTTACATTTATTACTACTGTTTACATTTATTACTGCTGTTTACATTCATTACTACCGGTACTGTTTACATTTACACTACTTTTTATATCTACACTACTGCTGATATATATACTATTTTTACTAGCCTTCTTGCATATGCCACTTTACCTCTATACCAATATCAACTACCTCATACATATACTGTGTACATTAACTTCATATGTTGCTTGTCACTCTATTACAAATGTCGATGCCAGAACTTTGATTTTATTTTATAGATATACTTTTTACACTTTTATACTACTATGCAAAAAACTCAGGACAGTATTACACTTTTTATTATTTCATTTTATGCTTATTAAATGTTTAGTGTTTTAGTGTTGGTGTAACCTTTTGAAATATATTTCTATCAGTATTACATTACACCCATTATGTTCCATTATTTGTATTCACTTAATTCTGCCTTATAATGTGAAATGTGACACAAGGCAGAACGTTTTTCTCTCGGGCTTTGTTTTCACTAGGGAACAGTTGCATGCCTGCACAATTCAACAGACCCAACATTTGATGTTTACATTGAAGCTGATAGTTTGTTGACAGAAAGGAGGGTCACGTGGTAGTGTAGGTGGTTCCAGGGCGGTCCTGAAGCAGTCCAAGGCGGTTCCAGGTTCCAGGAGGTGATGACGACATCCGGGGTTTTTATAACCGTGGCCCTGCCTTTGAAGATGTGTGTGTGGACTTGTGCTCGGTGAGAGGTCTGTTGTTGCTGTAAGGTTTATTCTTATTATGTACAATAAACCTGCATAAAATTTGCACATTCGTTTCAGAACTTCCTTCAACCTTTTGAATTTGCAACAATTTGGTGACCACCGACGTTGGAGGTTGTGAAAGGAGACGATTTGGAGGGTTTCCCCCCACCGACAGAGACGAGCACGCGCGCGGTCAACAACCGGTGCTTCAGAGTAGGTGAGCAGAACTCCTCTTACACAAAATGTCTGCGTTTGGACACACTAAATTATTTGTTGACTGAGGGCTGTTTGTCTCCGGGTGGGCCAGTGGTTTATAATGTTAGCAACTAAAAGTAAAAAAAAACAAAAAAAAACGTGAACTACTGTTGGTATTTCATTTGAATGTGCATTTTTTTTGCGGTTCTTGTACATGTAAGTAAAGTGAAAAGCACATACCGTATTCTCCGGCGTATAAGTCGCACCTTTTTGCACCTTTTTGCCCACATTTCTAAGCCCTGCGACTTATAGGCCGGTGCGACTTATACGTCGATTTTTCCAACATTTTGGTCATAATGTGACTTTGGTCAAAAGCTCCAAAAATGGTGCAGTACCAGTTTCGGCCGCTATGGGCGCTAAGAAACCCTTTACAGTACCTACACTGTTGACATCTGCCTGGTCCAAAAATGGTGCAGTGACACAGAAGATGAAGACTTCAATGGTTTTGAATGAATAAATAAAAGCCATAAAATAAATACAGTATCTGTTTCTGTCATCATTTTAAACTGAGACACGTTTTTTACTGTAATGTCAGCTAATAAAAATATTTTTTATGTGTTTATCTTTAAAGATAAATGATGAAAGACACAAAATATAATATAATCTTGTCAAAAGTCCTTCCAAACAATTTGGCAGCCAGTCCAAAATAATGTTCATTTATTAATTAAGACACATCAAACAAAATACTGTAGTTTTTATGTGATAATCTTGAAGAAGGCTAAGATTGGGCCTTCAGCTGAAGCAGGTGGAGCAGCAGGAGGAGGAGGAGGAGGAGGGGGAAGACTCTGACAGCCCCGGTGAGGAAGATGAAGCAGCGCTGAACCCCATTCATCAGTCGCTGGCAGAACTCTTTGCCAGTGACACAGAAGATGAAGACTTCAATGGTTTTGAATAAATAAATAAAAGCCATAAAATAAATACAGTATCTGTTTCTGTCATCATTTTAAAATGAGACGTTTTTTTACTGTGATGTCAGCTAATAAAAATATATTTCTATGTGTTTATCTTTAAAGATAAATGATGAAAGACACAAAATATACCAAAAAAATGTTCATTTATTAATGAAGACACATAAAACAAAATACTGTAGTTTTAATGTGATAATCTTGTCAAAAGTCCTTCTAAAAAAATTGGCAGCCAGTCCAAAATAATGTTATTTTATTAATTAAGACACATAAAACAAAATACTGTAGTTTTAATGTGATAATCTTGTCAAAAGTCCTTCCAAACAATTTGGCAGCTAGTCCAAAATAAATAATAATAAAATATATTTTTATGTGTTTATCTTTAAACTGTTGACATCTGCCAGCATTACCTGTGGGCGGTTCCCATTACCGTATACGGTTATGTGTATTGAGAGCCGCCAAAATCCCCTCACCCATCGCCAAATACGAGAGGTTTGAGTAGGAGATCAGAGAGACAACAACAACAGCCACCATTTTGAGAAAAAGAAAACAACATGCCACCCAAAAGGAAATCATATTCAGCCGACTTCAAGCTGCAAGTTATTAAATTTGCAGCTGAGCACGGCAACAGAGCTGCTGATCGCCAGTTTGGGGTGAGTGAAAAGCTTGTCCGCGACTGGAGGAAGAAGGAGGCCTCGCTCACGGACATGAAGCGCTCGAAGAGGGCTAACCGTGGGTGCAATGCCAGGTGGCCAGCTCTGGAGCAAAGAGTGAAGGCGTGGGTTTTGGAGGAGAGAGCGTTGGGCAGAGGGGTGTCCACTGTGCAGCTCCGTCTGCACGCCATGGCGCTCGCACGGGAGATGGAGATAACAGAGTTTGCTGGTGGCGCCTCATGGTGTTACAGATTTATGCGCCGCCATGACCTTTCCATAAGAGCTCGAACCACCATGTGCCAGAAGCTGCCGGCGGACTTTCAGGAGAAGGTGGACAGTTTCCGCGCGTTTGTGAACAGACAGGTGCAGGAGCACAACATTCCAGCAGACCATATTATAAATATGGATGAAGTTCCATTGACATTTGACCTCCCGATGGGAAAAAGTGTGTCTCAGAAGGGCGAAAAGAGTGTGAGCATATTGACCACGGGCAACGAGAAGTCCCATTTCACCGTGGTGCTGGCGTGCAGCGCGGATGGAGGGAAGCTACCACCCATGGTGATTTTTAAGAGGAAAACGATGCCTAAAGAGGAGTTCCCCCCCAGCGTGGTTGTCACGGTGAATCCAAAAGGCTGGATGGACTCTGAGATGATGACGGTGTGGCTTTCAAAGTGCTACTCAAAGCGGCCCGACGGCTTTTTTAAATCAAAAAAAGCCCTGCTGATCATGGACTCCATGCGCGCGCACATCACGCCGCAATTCAAGGACAAAATAAAAGGCTGCAACTCAATCCCTGCCATCATACCAGGAGGTTTGACCAAAGTGCTCCAACCATTAGATATTTCCGTAAACCGCAGCTTCAAAGCAGCTCTGCGCCGCCTGTGGGAGGAGTGGATGGTCAGCGGTGAACACAGTTTCACAGCCACAGGTCGTATGCGTCACGCCACCTTCCAGCAAGCCATCGGGTGGATAGAAAAGGCTTGGATCTCAGTCACCAAAAAAACCATCCAGGCTGGGTTCAAGAAGGCTAAGATTGGGCCTTCAGCTGAATCAGGTGGAGCAGCAGAAGCTGAGGCCGGGGAGGAGGAGGAGGAGGAGGAAGACTCTGACAGCCCGGGTGAGGAAGATGAAGCAGCGCTAAACCCCATTCATCAGTCGCTGGCAGAACTCTTTGCCAGTGACACAGAAGATGAAGACTTCAATGGTTTTGAATAAATAAATAAAAGCCATAAAATAAATACAGTATTTGTTTCTGTCATCATTTTAAAATGAGACGTTTTTTTACTGTGATGTCAGCTAATAAAAATATATTTCTATGTGTTTATCTTTAAAGATAAATGATGAAAGACACAAAATATACCAAAATAATGTTCATTTATTAAAGAAGACACATAAAACAAAATACTTTCGTTTTAATGTGATAATCTTGTCAAAAGTTCTTCTAAAAAAATTGGCAGCCAGTCCAAAATAATGTTCATTTATTAATGAAGACACATAAAACAAAATACTTTAGTTTTTATGTGATAATCTTGAAGAAGGCTAAGATTGGGCCTTCAGCTGAAGCAGTTGGAGCAGCAGGAGATGAGGCCGGGGAGGAGGAGGAGGGGGAAGACTCTGACAGCTGTTTATCTTTAAAGATAAATGATGAAAGACACAAAATAATAATAATAATAATAATGAATTCAATTTATAACGCGCTTTTCATTAGTGAAAATCTCAAAGCGCTACACACATTGAATGCTACACACATTGAATGCTACACACATTCATACACCGGTAGCGGCAGACTACCATGCAAGGTGCTTTCCAGTCCTACCGGGAGCAACTCAGGGTTAAGTGTCTTGCCCAAGGACACAACGACACATGGTGTGGGGAACCGGGATTCGAACCGCCAACCTTCCGATCGGGGGACGACTGACATTACCACTACACCACGGCCGCCCCAAAATATACCAAAATAATGTTCATTTATTAATGAAGACACATAAAACAAAATACTTTAGTTTTAATGTGATAATCTTGTCAAAAGTCCTTATAAAAAAATTGGCAGCCAGTCCAAAATAATGTTCATTTATTAATGAAGACACATAAAACAAAATACTTTAGTTTTAATGTGATAATCTTGTCAAAAGTCCTTCTAAAAAAATTGGCAGCCAGTCCATTTTGGACAAAACACCAGCACACGTGAGGTGCGACCTATAGGCCGGTGCGACTTATAGGCCGGTGCGACCTATACGTTGATTTTTCCATTTAATTTGGCATATTTGGCTGGTGCGACTTATACTCCGGTGCGACTTATAGGCCGACGAATACGGTACCCCTTTAGGCAACATGTTCATGGGAACCTCACGTACAAAAATCTGAAATGTGCCTTTAACACTGAGAGTGAAAAGCACATATCTGCAAAAAATACAGTACTGCATTGTGAGGACAACGATTACAGTATATTGTCCAACCGACTGCCACAGAGAGGTCAGCGTGTTTAAAACAAAAGTCACAGCAACAGAAAATAAAAACAAACCATGTAATAACCCAACTGTTAACTGGCAATTAACTAACTACTTTACTCTGGAGTTTTTTCCAAAGCAGCACTGAAGTAACCTACACTAATAAACAGTAACTCTTACAGTCCCAGCCTGAGCTGATTAAGCTGTAAAACTCCCCGTTATCAGCCGAAACCCTTGAGCCGGACCACTAGCAGGTCCAGAACCAGAACCAGGGAGACAACTCAGTGAGATTTATGGATGAAAGAGGCCTCTGTGCCGTGCAGGTTCACAGGCGCGTATGGGAGGGGTGAGGGAGGAGGGGAGGAGATGTCTCCTTCCCTGTACCTCTCTCCCATCGTGTCAGGCACCAACAGGAAAGTGTTATCTTGTTAGAAGCCATAAATCTGAGTTCGAGCCAGCAGCTTGCATCTGCAAAACTGCTTCGGGCACATCCCCAGACCAGGTTCCTGTCTCCCTGGCTTTTACACTCACAAACGCAATAAATGAGAAGAAAAATAAAAATAAAAAATCTGTCTAAAGGGCAAACTGTCAACCGTCAACCAACCAACAACTGCACTCCGGAGTCTCTTCAACAGCAGAACCGAACAAAACCAACGGAAGAAACAGCAGCTCTGGACCAGAACCTCCAGAGGCCATCTGCGGCGGGGGGGAGGAGGGGAGGGAAGGGAGGAGGGGAGCCCCATCTGCAGGAACCGTAGCAAATCAGTGGGGGAGACCGGCCGTGTGACAGCTGCATGTGCAGGCTCCAGCCAGCCCTCTGCATCCAACAACCCACAAAACAATATATGAAAATAAATAATCTTTCCCTGTTGCCTTTGTTTGCGTGTATGCAACACTTTCCGGTGTACAGGTCGCATGCCTCAAAGAAAAAGAAAGCCAAAAAAAACAATAAAAAGATAATAGTTATCTTAAAAATGGGTGCGACCTATACAGTGGAAAATACGGTAATCGACTTTAACGGGGAAGGGGAGGAAAAATGTGACTCTGACAGCGATCACAGTCCCGGTTGTGACCTAATCACACGCACGGCAACCTGTGACCCCGGAGCGCCCGGAGCACTCTCAAACGGCGGAATCGTGTGCTGGATGAAAGCCCTGTGACTCAACGGCGACAGAGCCCGGAGTTCACGATCGAGCCTCAGTCCCACAACCCCCGGAGTCCAAAAGAAAATAAATAAAAAAGAAAGTGTCTCCTAACCAACAGGCCGGAGCTCACAGAGGGGGGAAAAGCAAACAAAGGCACTCGTAAATTATCCCTGCGCGTGTGTGGAACTCCTGTGCTTTTCACTTTACTTACATGTGCAAAAACCGCAAAAAAATGCACATTCAAATGAAATACCAACAGTAGTTCACGTTTTTTTTAAACTTTTAACTGCTAACATTATAAACCATTGGCCCACCTGGAGACAAACAGCCCTCAGTCAACAAATAATTTAGTGTGTCCAAACGCAGACGTTTCGTGTAAGGGGAGTTCTGCTCACCTCTACGAATCACCAGTTGTTGACTGCGCGCGTGCTCGGCCCTGTCGGTGGGGGGGGAAACCCTCCAAATCATCTCTCGTTTCAGACGAAACTGCAAACCTCTCAGCGTCGGTGGTCACCAAATTGTTGCGAATTCAAAAGGTTGAAGGAAGCTCTGAAACGAATGTGCAAATTTTATGCAGGTTTATTGTACATTATAAGAATAAACCTTACAGCAACAACAGACCTGACTCCAAGCACAGTCCACACACACATCTTCAAAGGCAGGGCCACGGTTATAAAACCCCGGATGTCGTCACCGCCTCCTGGAACCTGGAACCGCCTTGGACTGCTTCAGGACCGCCCTGGAACCACCTACACTACCACGTGACCCTCCTTTCTGTCAACAAACTATCAGCTTCAATGTAAACATCAAATGTTATGTCTGTTGTATGTGCAGGCGTGTAACTGTTCCCTAGTGAAAACAAAGCCTGAGAGAAAAACGTTCTGCCTAGTGTCACATTTCACATTATAAGGCAGAATTAAGTGAATACAAATAATGGAACATAATGGGTGTAATGTAATACTGATAGAAATATATTTCATTGCCAAACCAAAAACACACAAATGTGTACATTTAAATTTAGAGAGGAAAAAAAAGTAAAACAAAAAATACTCCTAACATTACTCAGTTTAAAATATCAGCATTAGAAAAATACAATATTTACTATTTTATAAGTAAAATATGAACAAGAACAAGTGCAGAACAGTGCAAAATACCTTAAAGCTCCACTGACATGTTCTTTTAACTTTTCAAAAAATGGCACAACATATATAAATATTAAGATAGACCTCTGACCGTTTTTGCTAAAATAATGTTCAATGAATGACATTTCCTCTCAAAATATTTTAAATTTAGCGCCGTTTTTTTAGACCATAAATCCGGATTTTCCGGTCACGTGTCAGCATTACCGTTCTGACGTCACGTCCGATACTGAACTCTGCTCAAACCGTACATTGAATGGACAAAAATATAAACGCATCCGTCGAATTTAGCCAATTAAAACTACATTTTAGCGATTTGGCTTCAGTTTGGGGAAAAAAAAGTTATTTTGAGTGATGCACAACGAACGCAAAGGTTTATATTCTCCGTGTTGCTTCTGTAAGAGTTATCACGATAGCTCTGCTGCCATCTGGTGCTCAATGTGAAACCTCCCTTGAAAAAAAAAAGCAAAACGGAGAATATAAACCTTTGCGTCGTTCACTAGAATTACTTCTGACTCTCAACTATCAGCTGCTGTGTCCTCACATGTGCTGCACTTCCTGAAGTGAAAAGTCTCCAAAAACCAGCAGGAGCTGAAAACAAATTATAACCGCTGTTTACTGGAAATAACTTTGGCTTCTCTGAAGACAAACCGCTAAAATATAAAGTTTTAAATGGCTAAATTGGACGGATCGCGTTATCTTGTCCATTGTAAACAAGGTGCGCAGTTGACGCGAGTCTGGAAGTGACGTCATAATCGCGCGACGGGGAAACCCCGTATTTATCGTGTGAAAAAAAAGGCGCTAATTTTAAACTGTTTTTGAGAGGAATTTTCATTCATTTCACATTGTTTTAGCAAAAACGATCAGAGGTCAATCTTAATATATATATATATGTTGTGCCATTTTATGGAAAGTTAAAAGATGATGTCAGGGGAGCTTTAAGTCAGTGCTCTGACAGTTTGATTATTGATGTAATATTGTAAAGGTGGGCAGCACGGTGGCGCAACTGGTAGAGCTGCTGCCTCTCAGCAAGCAGGTTACTCTGATTCAAACATGCATGTTAGTCTGATTAGTAACTCTAAATTGTCCCTAGGTGAGTGAGAGCGTGAATGGTTGTTTGTCTCTGTGCGTCCCTGTGATGGACTGGAGACCTGTCCAGGGTGTACCCCGCCCCTCGCACAGTGATAGCTGGTCATGGGAACTGGCGATCCCGCCACCCAAAAAGGAAGAAGTGGGTAAATATAATGAATGGATGGATATTGTAAATATTACACTTAGAAAATTTGTTGGAAATGATTACCTCGTCAGATAATGCAGGCAAAAGCAGCTTTCACAGCTGCTACTTGGGCTTGTGTCAGGGTCACTGATGAAGTGCGGTGGGGGTCTGCTAACTCAGTAAGTTGCTTTATTGTTGTGACCACATCCTGCAATCCTTGGGCTGCCAGGACCACCTCCTCGATCTTCTCAAAAACTTCACTGAGGCCAGTATCATCCACTCGACTTGAAAATGACAAAAAGCCACAAAACATTTATTAATCTCAGTAACTAAATTTCTATGTGCAATTGTTTTAATTTGTTTGTGAAAATATTTACTACGCTTTCCTTTTTGTTCAAAATTATATTTCTGTGTCCATAAACAAGCCTATAGTGTATAAAATTATAAATCCTGTTTAAAATACCTTAATCTCCTTTTTTTATTTCCCTGCAACTGCAAAAAGTCTTCCTCCTTCACAGCATAAATTTTCCTAGCACTTTGTTTCCAATATGCTGATCCTGTAAAGAAAACCGTTTGCACAAAAAATTTACAGTTTCAGTAGGCTGGATTTCTATCTGAATTAAGTAGTAGTTGTTAAACTGTACCTCTGGTTCCCTCTGAGTCCAAGATATTTTTACCCTGGCCATCAGTGAGGATGAGTGTGTCCTCCTGCTAAAGTTTAGACACATTTCTTATTATATTACTCAGGTAAGCATCCCCACTTTACAGCAATTCTTAAGCAAATATTTTGCATTTTTACTCCACTATCATGTTGAAAGAAAAAAAAAATCACCTTTGGAATACTTTTGTCGTAGCACCTCTTCCACTGGTAGAAGCTCTGGCAGTGGAAGGAGAGCCAGCAGCAGCACTGGGTGTCCGGTGGAATGCAAAGCGGGCAGGCTGGTGTGAACCTCCTGCCACAGGTTCCTCAACGCCTTCGCCATGCACCTCATAATGACCTCGTTCTGTTAGGCCGATGGTGCTGAAGTGGCCGTCATCATGAGGGAAAATAGCCACATTGCTGTCATCTGTTAGATACAGGCTGGAGCTATTTACCTGTTGGGGAACAGAGTTACTACAATGAGCTGGAGGAGACTGGGTTTATTTGTAAAAAGTTGTTCATTTGTACAACCTGGGTTAAATTTGAAAACGTAAAATTTTTAACAGTTGTGCATCATCACACAACTGTGAGCCTAATCAACTAATGATTTAACAACTAGTTGTCACCACCATTACTATTCAAACATTAATTTATCTTATCACAATGTAATGCAAACATGTCAATGGTTCTTGCCGTTTCATTTATTTCATTTACCTGACTGATTTTATTTTATTTATCGTCTAACTGATGATTCACAATTTGTGAAAATTGGTAGGTTAAATTTGAACACACATTACAAAGACTTATCTACGGTAAATTATTATCTGGGTAAGACTTATCTTACCCAGTAAATTTTTAAACTTAAGAAACTATTAGCATTTGTGCAAATAAAAGCTAATCGCTGGTACATGTACACAGCATGTGCACATGCTAACTTTTATCGTTTAAATATTCGTGGTTATACTGCCGCGCCAAAACAAAACTTCAGTACCTGGAAGATCCTGCCGATTTTTTCCGTCGTCATATCTTCCTCTTTGAGAGTAACTCGCTTGTTATCTTTGAACAAAGCGTAGCTGTCCATTATTAAAGGTTGCGTTGGCTACAGCCACAGCTCGTGTGTGTTAGCTTACTGTATGTGCGCACTATCAGAACAACTTCCGGGTCACTCATTTGTTAGAAAAGAAAAATCATAGATATCATATATAGAACACTAGATACCCCATGGACTGCTCTCGCCTATTGGAGCGGACGAGATTTGAGGCGGCCATCTTGAAGATGTCGTCCGCTCCACTCAGCCTTATATATTTGGCTGGCAAAATAAAGTATCAGCGCATTTAATCAATCATAACATGCTGAATAGTAATCCCATTGTCACACATTTAAATTTTAGGCATACAGCTATTAAAACTGCATGTATATAGCATATTTAAATAATTTTGGTGGAATACAATACTTTAATGTATGACAGCAAGATACAACCAAAGATGCAATTTATTCACACACAAATTATGTATACATATTCAGATACTGTAATAATACATATATATTCAGATAAGCATATATATAGCTATATAAATATATACTGTATATACATAACTATGTATATACTGTATCTATATATATAAAACATACATATACTGTATATATATATATATATATATATATATATATATTATATAATATATATACTGTATATATGTATATATTTATATATTAGATATACAGTATATATATGTATACAATATATATATACACACACATACACATATATATGTGTGTATGTTTATATGTACATACAGTACAGTATACAGTATATATATATATATATATATATATAT
>JBBPBX010014553.1:2015-15017 GCA_038048925.1 Garcialebias charrua
AGGACCAGAAAGTTGCAGGTTCACCTCCCTGCCATACACACATTTTGCAGTGTCCACATAACACCCAGTTCCCCACTGCTCCACCTGTGGAACGTACGGAAACACGGGGTAAAAGCAGAAACTAAACCGTTTCTTCTCAGATGCATTTGAGGACAAAATGTTCATGAAGCTTCTAAAACCAACATGAAGCAGTAAATCCATCATTTCCCTCCAACACCTTGTGCATGTGAGTGTCAAAATGAATTCACATCTGGACTATCCCTGAGGATGAAGTGCTGCAGTAACACAATTGATCAACAAAGTTAATCTTTTCATTGTTTTTAATTTTTCACCCTGTTGGGGGGGGGGGGGTCAAAGGTCAGGATTGGGGGTTGTATCCTGCCTTCTGCACCTGCTCCTCCAGGCTCTGACAAAGTTCAGACTAGTCTCGCTCCTGCAGCAGAGAACGAGACGGTCACCTTTATTCATGCGCTGTTGCAAGGTGCACAGCGACACTCACCAGCTCATTGAAGAACGGCCCCTCGGACCCATGGAGGAGGCGGTGGGTGGGAGAGGAGGTCCACACTGCTGCGCCCCCATGACCTCTGAGCAGAGGCGCCGAAACTCGTTATGCCGTCGCTGCAGCTCTTTGAGCCTCCTGCAGAGCTGAGCTGAGAACATCGAGCATCTGGAACGAAGGGAACGAGTGAAGACAAACCTCCGACAGACCCGACGGAACGTCTGAGCTGATGGTTACATTTTAGCGGCGGCAGCTCCAGCTGTATCTCCTCCACTCTGGCCTCCAGCAGCTGGATCTGCTCCTGCAGGCTCCTCTCCCTGCTCTCCGTCTGGGTTTTTCTCTAAACGACACACACGGACCTCCTGGAGCTCAGAAATGGTGTGTGTGTGAGAGAACCTTCTCCTGCGTCGCCGCCGCCGCCTCTCTCTGCAGCTTCTCATTGATCTGCGTTGACATCTGCAACATCTCGGCCTTTCGCTCCTGCAGCTGGCGTTTCTCCTCCAACCACTCCACCTGATGAGACTCCACCAGCCTGGAGGAGACAGAAGATCAGAACAAACCGGGTCGGAGAGTCCACGCGGGCCTGGATGTGAAAGCACCTCTCGGCCTTGCGCTGGCTCCTCTCCGCCTGCGTCAGCGCCGCCCTCAGCTCCTCCCAGACTCGGTCCCACGTCTCCCTCAGCCCCTGGTTCATTTTGATGAGCTCGGCCTCGGAGCGAGTCTGCGCCTCCAGCTGGACGTTCAGCTCCTGGTTGTGCTGAGAGTCGAGAACAACTTTCAGTATGACAGAAACACGTGTGGTGTTAACGAGCCGCCGTCAGCTGCACCTGCTGCAGGTCGGACACGTCTGCTCGGAGTCGCACAGCCTCCTGCAGCTCTCAAACCTGATGTTAGACGATGGACCAGAGAGAGGGAGTGGAGTTAACCCGAGTCCATCAGACCCACTGCCTTCATCAGATGACCCTCAGCTAATATTACATTAAATTTTAGTTCAGGATCTGTAAATTTAGACATGTTTGTGGCGGCCATCTTAATTTGGACTAAGTAAGATAATTAGATTTTGAAGTGAGCAAAGTAAAAACTAATGTCAGGTACAGACGCGCTTCAGTTCTGGAAGTTTAATAATCAGTTAATGAAAAGTTACTGTTGATAAACATCAACATCAGTGGCTAAATGTAGCCACCCTCATCCGACTCATCTTTACTCTGCGTTGTGTGTCACGAATAAAAGGAATCAGCAGACGAGGACTCTGGGTGTATTGCAGCAGTGGGGCAGGTTTATTCTGTTTAAAACAAGAATACATTCAGTACAGCAGTTCTCAGGCTCTGGCCTCCCCACACACACCTCTTCCCAGCGCAGCTTGGTGCAAACTGGCACCGGAATGTGTTGAAACCAACCAAAATTCTCAGAAATTCATAAATAATAAAGGAAATTCTCCATTCATTCAAAACAATTAAAATAAAACACAAACAGAACTATACTGCCCAACAGTTACAATTCTTATATTTCAAATTGAATTAACAAAAAAAAAATAGTTTCCTTTATAACGTGAAAATATACCAATACATTAACTTAACATCTAGATAACATTTTGAAACAACTCACATACCTGTTTAAAACAAGAATAAATTCAGTACAGCAGTTCTCAGGCGCTGGCCTCCCCCCTTAAACAATCATAAGAACAAAAAAAAAACACATTGGCATGAAAACCTCGCCTGCTGCACTAAACATAAAACTGTTTAAAAACAATATGAAACAAGTTGTGAGTTTATAAAATATACTATTTAGAACATTTTGAATACTTTAATACACAAACAGAAGACAGCTGCTGTAACACCTACCTCTCCCCAGCGCAGCTTGGCGCAAACTGGAAAAAAGAGCGGGAATGCACAGGATGTGATGCAGAAACAGGAAACAAGAAAATAAAAGCTTCTCCGCCAAAATAAAATACAATTCAGAAACCAAGAAAAACAAATAAACATAGATAATGAAGATGGATTTGGGGTGAAATATAATTTTTTTTTTTACACACTTGCTACATAAACATCAGCCGGTTGTAGAGACTGATAAGTTGCTCTAAAGTTTAAAACAGAAGTAGAAAAAGAGGCTCCGCCTCCTGATTTCACATGAGATCTTACTTTTCTTTGAGCAGGGCTGCTTTTTTGAAGAGGTCCTCATCCCGAGCTGGCTGGACCTACCGGACCGCCTCCATCTCCACCAGAACTACTTTGTGTTGCTCCACGCCTGTTTCCTTCACCTCCAAATTCGCCTGAAGGCCTGAAGACAACAAAGTCTTCAGTCAGAGGGACGAGTCAGAGGACTTGTGTTTGTGTGACGGACGTACCGTCCAGCTGTCCCTGCAGAGAGTCCCTCTCCCGCTCCACCTCCCCTCTGGAGCGAGAACACTCCAGTTTGACACCGACCTCCTTAAATTTGGGCGAATGCTTCAGGCTCGCCATCTGAAACGAAGCAGGAAACAAACTTAACAAAATAAAACGCAGCCTATTTGGGTGTCAAATCTAGAGCCGGGCCGAGATATTAGCCTTAAAGATTAACGTATGTTTTTCAAGAGATCTGGTCAAGACAGCAAGCTAAAATATTACTAATAACACCTTGGATACAGAAGAATTTATAAGCGTCTGAAAACCTTCGGAAAAATGCGAAATCGTTTAATTTGGGCTGAAGGTTAAAATAAGAGACGCCGTTAAGTTCCTGGAAAAACTTTGATGGGGACTGCCTATTTATATTAGTAAATTATTATTAAATAATAAATATTAATGATTATAAATATTAGTAATCAATACAAATCAATATTAATAATTATTAACATATTGTTGATTTGTTAATTGTTATTAAATATTAATTATCAATGATCAAAATTGATAATATTAATAATATTAGTCAAAATATAAATTATATATATTATAATATAAAAATAGATCATTATTGGCATTAATAATGAATGTTAATTATTATTATTAGTGATTAATAATAATAATACGCGATAATATGTAATAACAGTTGCCTTCCTTGCTTGTTGAACCAAAATGGCTCCATACGTTACTCCGTTTCTGTGAAGAGTTTTCTCCTATGGGAAATTTGGCATCTTTGTTAGCAAAATACGTTGCCATGGTAACTCGAAATGCCAATAAAAGTAATAGCACACATCACTGGCTGAGCCAGTCGTTTTGATATAACATTTTTGGGGGTAGACATTGGGGCTCAGGCCGCATTAATGGAGATAGAAATGTAGACACACACATAGACATGTTTATATATGATATCTATGGACACACTAGGTGTGTCCCCAATAAACAAGAAATAACATTAAAACGACGCGTCTTGATTTTGAATGTTGCGCGCCTTGAAGCAGAATGCTAACCGTTAGCCACAAATGTTAACCAACACGTAGAGCTTCTGCCAGTAAAATTAATGTTATTTAGACATACCTCCATTTTAATACGGAAACATTAACGCAAACATTTCCATCCAACGCGGCGAGCCAAGCAAGCCGCTATAAGCGCAGACTTTAATAATTTCTATGGCTGTAAACGTTAATGCGCTAGCTTTAGCGTCACTCATAGGTCACATTTAGAAAAGGACGATTGGCTGGAATTTCAAGATGCCTTCAGGGTTCACAAAAAAACTCCAACAGACAGTTGCGACTGGCTGATGGTAATCGATGGCAACTACACATTCAAGGAACGGTCAAATTATCGTATTTTCGATCTTTTTCGGGATTATTGATCGTACATCGTACAGAGGGCAAAATTGTCGTACAAATACGATAATTATCGTACACCTGGCAACACTGGCGATTGCGTCGGGATGGAGAGCCCTATCTCCATGACGTGGACCGCCCCTCGACATGATGTCCGCCCCCTTGTTCAGAACACCGGGAATGTACACTGCTCGCAGATAGAGTAGGTGCTGGTGTGCCCAGAGCAGAAGCTGCCTCGCCACGCGCAGCAGCTGGGCTGAGCGAACACAGCTTAGAAATTAAATGCTTGGTTTGGAAATAAATGTTTTGTTTGGAAATTAAATATTTAGCTTAGACAATAAATATTTAGTTTTGAAAATAAATATTTACCGTAGTTTTGAAATGAAATATTTAATTTACAAATAAATATTTAGTTTACTAACTAAATATTTAACTTGCAAGTTATGTTATCTGTATTTCTCTCTTATGTTTGTCTATTGTTGATTGTTCAAGGAAATTCTACTGTTGCTGTTGTTATCATTCTCTAATTTGTAGACAGGTCTCTCCGGTAAATGAGTCCTCGAGGCTCAATGAGATTAGCCTGCCTAAATAAAGGTTGATGAATGTATTTAGTTTGTAACTAAATATTTAGTTTGTAAATTTGAACTATGACATTTATAAATGTATGAATAGCATGGGGAAATATGACTGGGGAAAAAACTTTTTTTTCTCTTATATTGATGTTAATTTTTGACTGTGTACCGGTAGTTCAATTGTCTGTTGCTGCTTATTGTTCTGGCTGTTATTGTATTTATTAAGATTTTTATTATTGTTAGTATAGTTTATTCATTATAAAGAGTGCTGTTTATTTAAAATATCATCCAAATGGGTCACTTTTATTTATTTTTATACAAACGTATTTTTGGCTTATTTTCAAAATAAACATTTTGTAAGTCTTTATTTTGTCTTTTTTTTTGTACCGAAAATAAACCAAACCGAGCCCTCCTTGAACCGAACCGAAATGTGATTTTATCGTACCGTTACACCCCTAATATATATATATATATATATATATATATATATTGTTGTCGTATTGATCTTATCCGCCCCAGAATTCGTTATTTGGTTCACTTCGGATCAGAAAGGAAAAATACGCTGAAAATACGACAAACACTCATAATTTAAAGTTCCAAAAGACCAGTTTAATTAATCATAAGTTTAAAAAAGAGTCACAGAATACATTTGTTTCATTCCTAACATCCATTACATTTTTCTTTTAAACGTGGACAGTGAGAGAAAAAGAGAGAGAGAGAGAGAAAGAAGGGAGGAGGGGGGAGAGAGGAGGGGGGAGAGAGGACATACAACCTGATCCGTGGGCTACTTCTGCCCTGCTGTTGGAGGCTCGAACCTTTTTATACCCTTCTGTGGGGGTTTTGTTTCAGAGACTGTTGTCCCCTTTTTATTGCCAGAAGACAGGAAATACCACTGCCTTCCCCCAGCTTGCTCGGGTGGTCTCCCCAAGCCCCTGGGGGATGGGCATCGAGACACATCGATGACTAAAATAAATGTACTTATAGACACACACACTTTCGTAGACCACTACATGACCAATTAGTACAGGGGTGCTCATTAGGTAGATCGTGATCTACTGGTAGATCTCTGAGGTAGTACTGGTAGATCGCAGCATGATGTAAAAAAAAATAAAAATAGTCTGTTCAGTGCCCTGAGATTACTTATTTTGTGAATTGACGCTATATAAATAAACTAAATTGAATTGAATCTTAGAACATCTTTACTCAGCAAACACAACAGTTTAGGTCAAAATACTATAATTTTAAAGCCACAGTACTATAGTTCATAATTTCTTATCTGGCAACCAGTCTGACATGAAAACTACAGCATTTTTCATGTAAACCAGCTTATTTTTTGTTTATTACCCCCAATAAACATTGAAAAATCACTAATGTTTCCACAGGTTGTTTTCATGTAAACGGGGCCTTATAGTAGGTAGATCACTTTGACTTGATCATTTCAAAAGTAGCTCGCATGCTGAAAAAGTCTGAACACCCCTGAATTAGTATAACTGGACATTAAATTACATTAAAGATCATACCCTACTCACATATTTGGAGTTCTTCTTGTTACTTTCTAACTGAACAAACATGCAAAGCCAGAGAGTGGCTTTTAGTGGAATTCTCCCAGTCATATATTACAAAGTCGTAAAACTGACAGGACAAAGAGGCACCAGCTATATTATCATCCCCAAGCCTCACCAGAACAGATCTGCCTGTGTCCTTTAGTAATCCTTATCACTCTACAAAAGAAACTGATCATTTGAGCACCGTATGAAAAACCCCTTCAAAATAAATGTAAAACACGAAGACAAATATATTTTTATTTCACAACAATCCCCCTTTGGACCTCATTCTGCTGAGGTCCATCCCAAAAGAAATAAAATCACACAACACACAATGTAGTTTAATGCATATATACACAATATTCAATCAGTTTTTTCAAAATCCTCCAAGTTATGCCCTCTTGTCTGGCCACCACATTTTGACTCAATTTGTTAATATGCAAATTGTAGAATATAAGGAAATATATGCAAACTATGAACAATAATAATAGTAAGTGCTTAGGATATTGCAGAATTATGAACCTTAAGTTCCCAAGTTCCTCCTCCGCATCAGGCAGTTGTCTCCTCAGGGGCATTCCCCTGGCGTTGCTCAGGGCAGACCCCCGGCATTGCACGCAACTTTATTCAACTACTTTGGGTCTATCAAGGCATGAGAGTTCGAATGCGAGCTCCTCTTGTTGTCCAGCCCAATCCTTTAGCTCCTTCCTGGTTCACGGGCTGGAGCACACTGGACCGTGTGGATCCCCTGGCATTGACACGCACTGCCTGGGGTGTGCGTTCAGCGACCCCCCACGGGTCCTTCCTGACCAGGGCTGTTCTGGTCTTGCCTCCCCGGGACTCCGTTGAGAAAACTCCCTCAGCTGGAGCATTTCCAGGAACCACCTATCATAAACAGAATGTGCCACAGCAAACAACACCCAATCAATTATAAATCAGTAGTACAAAGAATGAATCATGCATGTTAGTTGGTTTGGAAGAGGCTTAATCTTCATTAGGGTTAATTATGAGTAGTTTTAAGGCGGTTCATACTTACAAAAAATACTGTACCTTTTCACTCAGCTTATAGCAGAAATTACACACATAACAATAACATCACAAGCGGCGGCAGAGCATAATTAAAAAATAACATAGCAAGCGGCGGCAGAGCATAATTCACAAAACATTGTACACCTGTAGTTCTATACACCTTTTTCCTGAGTCAATAAGTCACATGTCGTCTAGTCAAGTCAATTGCTATAATTCTACAGAACCATCATATTTCTAAACATCCTCTGATCAGGTCCACTTCAGGTTTGAGTGCAGCCTGCAGGCAGGAATCATTTCCAAGGGGCGTCCCCCACTAGAGATCGGCTTCACACACATTTCTAGGGCTGCAACTAACGATTATTTCAATAATCGATTAATCGGCCGATTATTTTTTCGATTCATCGATGAATCGGCAAAAAAAAAAAAAAAAGGAAACAAGTTTTAATTATCACCTCTTTATTCCAAAATTTGACTGACATATCAAATCGCACAAAAAACAGGTTGCTACTTGACTATTCTGTTAGTAAAATATTGAATAATTAAAAAATAAAGTTAGTCAGCTTCAATAAAAAATAAATGTACACAAACATATATACAAATGTATGATTTATACCTGCACAAAATGTAGCTACTTTGTAAAATGTGTTTTTGAGGGACAAGTGTAACCTGGATTAAAGGTGTGGATTGTTTTAACCTGGATGGGGCAGCTGTGGCTGAGTTGTTAGAGCAGTCGTCCTCCAATGCAAGAGTTGGGGCTTGGAATCCACCAGCAGTCACATGCCTAAGTGTCCATGGGCAAGACACTGAACCCCATGTTTGTGCCCCATTGGTGTATGAATGTGAGCTAAAGCTCTGATTAGTCTCTTTAGAATGATTTGTTCTTTGTAATCTAGTAGAGTGCTGTATGAATGGGTAAATGAGGACATGTAGTGCTTTACACTACTACAGTATAAACAATGTAAAGCACTTTGAGTATCAATTAGATAGAAAGGTGCTATATAAGTACAGTACAGTCCATTTACCATTACAAGTGTGGATCATTGTAACCTGGGTTAAAAGTGAAGTCTTCGTCTTCAACCATCGACAGAGGCCTCATGTCAGTGACGTTCATGTAAGGATCTTTCAGTCTCTGCTGCTTGCTGTGGTGTGCATGATGTCTGTCCATCATGAAGGCTGTCATTGTTGTTTTCTGGAATGAGAGAGAGTTTATATGTATTATATCATAATTTACAGTAACTCAAGAAATGCCTTGTTTCACTTGGTTAAACGCACAAGCACACACACACACACACACAAATATAAAATACTAATTACACACACTTGAGTAGATGAATAAATTACTGTAATTCCTGTTTAAATGCAATTCATCCTTCCATACAATGCAGTGACTTTAGACTTTGCCAGCAAATTAAAAGTTGAAGCTAAATCATTAAATTATCACCATCTTTGTGTTAGATTTATTTATAAAACACATTTAAACACTGCTTGTATCGTTACATTAAAAATAAAAACACACACATTCTCTGTCACAGCTAAGAAACAAGCAGCTTCAGCTGCCAGAGACACTGGCATCACGTTTTCTCTGAAACAGAACAAATAGGTTTTGACTTACCTGCTGATCTTCCTTCATTCACACCGTGGTGAAGCCCGTCATGTTTACATTTCATCTGCGTGGTTATCTCGTGTCGCGTCGTCACTTTTCAAAGCTTTTTTATCTTTGTGAAGCGTCAGGTGCTCCCACACGTTGTAGGACTTATTTACAGTTTTCTCTGCGTCGCGTCGGTCATTGTAAAATAGACTTTGAAAACAGTCTCTGCTCTGTTTCCTCCTCCCTCCTCGCTCTGTTCAGAAGCGCCACACACGCGCAGGCGCAGCACGCTGACGCTGCAGTTTTTTTTTTTTTTTTCAAACTTTATTCAGTCAAGCTCAGCCAGCTTTGACAAAGCTTTACCGGTGAACAAAACAGCTCCGCGGCGCCGTGAAAGATGCATAATCGCGCGACACAACGAATCGATGATGAAATTCGTTGCCAACACTTTTAAAAATCGATTTTTATCGATTTTATCGATTCGTTGTTTCAGCCCTACACATTTCACAGACAGAGGAGAAAAAAAAGTGTTGTTAATTGCTCATTTGAAATATGCTTGCATCAATACTCCTTCCTCTATGACATGATTAAAGAAAATCAAACGTTCAAGACCGATGCCACCTCAATATCAACGCAAGTGAACTTTGTTTATAACGCAAATTTATCAGTTATCCTTATTATTCTTTGTATACTAAAATGTATTTACCATCTTTTAGTTAATTTCTAGGAACATTTGTCAACCTTGTTGTTTCTAGGAAACATTTACAATCTAGTTATTTCTAATTAGTTATTTCTAGGGACCAATTCCAACCTCTCTATTTTTAGAAACATCTGTCAGCCCCTTAACCCCCTTTTGAAACAAAACTCTACCTTGTTTCAATTATGCCAAAGTTATTTGGTTAATAAATTGGAAATTGTGTCTAAATTTACCATCCTTTAACCTTAGCACTAGTGTCAGATGTTTCCTAAACCTCAGCCTATTGCCACCACTAATTTGGTTTTCACAACCATATAGCTAACAATAATCTACGATATCATCTCATTTTCTTTAAAATTATAATCATTTACCAAAATGTACCCCTTGTGACACATCAGAATCCCAACATGCACTCCGCCAAGGACAACTGCAAAAACAAAAATATAAAAGTTAACTCGTTTTGGGGTCAGGAGCTAGGATCATTTCCCTTGCTCCCCTTCAGCTTCACCACAGAGTTACAGGAACCAGAAGAAGCAAGTCGTCAGATCCACCTGAGCACAGTATAACTAAAAATCATGAAGCCTGCGCTAGCAGGCCCAAATGTGCCTATGTGTTTCATTAAAAATTTATCATAGCAACTGTAGTTTTGATCCCGGCTACTAAGATCAACGACAGATCCTCACAGATCAATATGGGTGCGGCCTTTGCTGGTGTGAGTGACTTCAGGACCATTTGTTCTCTTGTCTGTTTGGAGAACGTGTTCAGCTTTCTCTTGTTCCAGCCCCCAGTGAGACGTTCACTGGGTTCTGATTCTCGTCCGGACCCCCCAAATCCGGACCGTATATCCTGGCCATTTGTGTCTGATGACCATGTTTTGACAGTTCTTTGAGAAAGTCTTTGCCTCTGCTCGGCTGAAAGTTTTTGTGGACAGTCTTTTGTTCTTTCTGTGCCTTTGTTGTTTTCAGTCGTTCCTTGCGTATGCCCCTCAAAGTTCTTGAGCAAGGTTGCATATGAATCCAGCCATGTTGTTGTTCTTCCCAGTGAAGTCACAGTGAGTCAGTTTCCGGACACACCTTTATATTAAATCTGATCCAATCTGATCAATAACCACAGTAGCTGAGATTCAAAAGTCAGATGCTGCATATGTTTTGACAGAGGCCTATCTTAATGCATATTTACCATTATGTGTTCTGTATAGATGAGGTGGGATTTATAAGATTCACTCTTGCTGTTCCATCAACACTCTTCAATGAGGCTATTTAAAAAATTAAAAAATTAAAAAATTAAAAAATCATTAACAGACCAGGATCAAATTAATTTTCTGTTAACAAGCTCTATTATGGATCCTTCGACGGAGGCATCTTTTAATCTGATCTGCACAACAGATCCAAAACATTAGTTTACCTAAAAGTGAAATAATCAATTTAACCCTGAAATCAAAAAATACTGTAGCCTACTTTTATTTCAGAACGTACAATGTACGGTCTTCTAAGACCCCCTTGCTAGTATACAGTCTATGATAATTAGCAAATTCCTTGAGCCTTCTAAGATCTGCCTTCTTGTTGGATTTATTTATGTATCGTGTGTATTTTCATGCCCTCCTAAATTGTCAATTTGAAATTATTAAGCTCAGTGGCTCATTTATTCAAAGTAAAATGTGGGCTCTTTCATTTTGGCCTGTTGTTCCAGGTATATAACTATTAGTCCAGGGGTGTCAAACTCATTTTGATCTGGGGGCCGCATACAGCTTAATCTGATCTCAAGGGGGTCAGACCAGAATACTCATTCCAAAAGTCCACTTTTGTCTTTGTATTAGTGCAAAGAATAAAGAAATTATAAAAATATTAACATTAATAATTAATTGTGGTAATTGTCCTTTTACATTTTTACTCAGTTTAACATTTAAGTGCATTACATATTAAAAAAAACTGATCAGTGATTGCACGTTTTAAAACATTTATTCAACAAACTGTTTTGTTAAATACCCTGATACATGCTCAATAATCCAGGTAGAGAAATCTAAAAAAGCTAAATCTGGGCTTCTGGACATACAAAAAAACAGTTCTGTTAAAACCCTTTCCTGCATGTTAAAAGTGCATCAAAATTTAGAAATGAATGAATTTTAAATCCATTTTCCACATCTAGGAAGCAACTGTGAACCCATGAATTGAGCTTCGAGCGTAGCTGTTTTATTACTGCAGATTTTTAAGAAAATAGCGTTTATTTTTATTCTTTAATTTTTTTTTTTAATAATTCAGATTCATCTGCGGGCCGACTAAAACCCCCTGGCGGGTCTTTGTCACCCCTTAGTCGATTTTTAAAGTCCAACTCTCCACTTATTATAAATTGAGATTCAATTTATGTCCCCAATAGATTAAAATTAAAGATGTATTTATTTAAGACCTGTCTGTGAGGGCTACTCCCTCCTTAGCACTTTGAGATTTCCATTAATGAAAAGTGCGTTATAAATTGAATTCATTACTATTATTATTATTATTTATTTTTCTTCAAACCCCAATCTATCCTCTTCTTTTATTCATCTGACTCCAAACAGTTATTAAAATCTGCACCTGCATCCTTTTACTTTTATTAAATGTTTCAGAACGAATAACCCAACTGGATGACTAAATTAAATAAATAAAAATGACTCCGACCTGTTTTTGGTTTTTCTAGAAATTATTATGCTCCTGTCTGCAGTACCTTTTTTCGTCCATCAGGGGTCTCCATTATACTCAGGCTCAGTGTTTGCCAGGTGTACGATAATTTTCGTATTTGTACGATAATTTTGCCCTCTGTACGATGTACGATCAATAATCCCGACAAAGGCCAAAAATACAATAATTTCGCCATTCTGTAAACGTGTAGTTGTGATCGGTTTCCATCAGCCTGTCGCAACTGTCTGTCGGAGTTTTTTGTGAACCCTGAAGGCGTCTTGGAATTCCAGCTAATCGTGCTTTTCTAAATGTGACAGAAGACTTTCTGTAGAGCTCTTTAGTTGCCCCCAGACAATAATGCGTATTAATGTCTATGGTTCCCCCCAGTACTGACGCCACAAAGCTGTGAGTGCCTGTTAGACGCTACAGTATTCAACAATAGAGTGACTTATTTTGTTTATGATGGGTGTACGATAATCCTACATTTCTCACCTGGCAACCCTGCTCAGGCTGTACAGGAAACGACTGTCTTTTGCGTCCCCATAGTTGCCAAATCCGCTTATTTCAAGCGGCATTGGGCTTGTTTTTCCCTGGAGTCGCTTTCAAATTTGATCATCCGCTTGTGGCGGGTTTTTATTTTCGCTTCTTGTGGACATTGAGTCGCTTAGTTGTGCTTGTTTTGAAGGAGCTGATCGCTTCTT
>JBBPBX010014553.1:29619-50725 GCA_038048925.1 Garcialebias charrua
CATCCTTGATAGAGAGGAACGATGGTTTGAGAGAGGAGTAAAGGAGGCCATCTTTGTGAAAAGAAACCGCCCATCATTAAACAGGGGTGGAGGCCTCCGAGTTCAACTGTCCCCCTCCTACAATGCTGTGATTGCTGGTATCACTCAGCCCTCTGTGAATAGCAAACAACCATCAGGGTGCTAACGATCCATTGTTAGGCTGATGGTCCTCCTTGATCATGTGAGCAGCTGGTTTCAGGCTGTCATCAGCCAACTGGTTGTGTAACACTGTGAGAGGGTGCTATTTATAAGACTGAGCTGAACCCAGCACCTCAGACTGAGGAAGTCTTTCGGACGAAAGACGAAACGTTTCTACAATTTTTTGCTTTGTTTTGTTTTTTTGTTTTTTGAATGTCCAGAGGACCAGACTTAGCTTTTTTAGATTTTTCTACCTGGATTATTGAGCATGCATCAGGGTGTTAAAAATATATTGTTAGAAAAGTTACATATAGCAGCTTTAATCCATGAAAAAGAAGAGAACTCGTGATATAATAGATTCTAAGGTTGAGAGGTAAACACCTGCTCATTCTTGCATTTTAGTGTACAGTACGACTCAGTAAAACTGATCGTTAGATATACTAATCACATTTTACATTATACATTTTGTAACTTGTTTTCCCTAAGTAGAAACATTTTTTTATCTCTGCCAATTCCTCAATTCACTCACGAATCAAGCAGAAACTCAAAACATTTATGCTTTTTAGCTTTATCTTATTTTCAGGTTTTGAATAGTTAGATTTGAAGACATTACATTTGTTAAATATTTTTAAACAAGTTGTAAAGCTGTTTGAATAATTGTACCAGTGAATTGTCATATGTCATTAACTGTACTTTGCTAAACTTCAGAATCAGAAGCTTTATTATCATTATACCGGGATACAGTGAAATTATGCTCATACAATTGTCCGGAAGATGGGCTGAGTGTACGTTAGTGTTGTAGTCAAGACTGCATGTTGTTGCTGCTATAATAGCGCAACCCCTTATCCTTCATCAGAATGCTTTTAGATAGAAAAAGGTAAGAGCCATGAGGATGGATAGTGGTATTACAAAAAAGATCTCTTCACATCTTGGGGCCGCCGTGGCGTAGTGGTAATGGCAGTCGACCCTCGATCGGAAGGTTGGAGGTTCGAATCCCGCATCCGCCCACCATGTGTCGTTGTGTCCCTGGGCAAGACACTTAACCCCGAGTTGCTCCCGGTAGGTCTGGAAGGCGCCTTGCAAGGCAGTCTACCACTACCGGCGTATGAATGTCTGAATGAATGGGTGGATGGCTGGTATTGTAAAGCGCTTTGGGGCTCCTTACAGGGGGCTGGAAAGCGCTATATAAATAAGCTCCATTTACCATTTACCATATCAGGACACAATTTGAGACATCAAAAAACTCTACCAGCAAGCACATTTATAAACATGATTACATATGTATTTGATGTCAAGATGGTGAGATTTGTCCATGAACGCTTTCAAATCTGCCACAGTCAGTCCTGATGTGGTTGTACAGCCGGCAGTTCTGATAAGCCTGCACAGACGATGTCCCAGGAGAAATTTGATAGTCGGCTCATATCTGAGGCCAAAAAGGGGAGTCAGATTCAGATAAGCCACAATTGTTGATTTTCTTCAGGCACTGTTTTTTTTCCCCTTGTCAGTCGAGTCCTGCTGGAACTTTCTCAGTCCAAAATGGCCAGATTTATGGGCATTTTGCTCCACTGAGCTGTGTTGTGAGCCTTCCTCAAGATTGAGCCCAACATGCCGGCAAGTCCTAGAGGCCGCAGGTGGCCTTTAATTCTCACAAATCCCCTCCATCTTACGGTTTACCTTTTAAATCAGCTTATTTTGAGTACTCATAGCATGAACCAAACCTTCACACAGAATCAGAAGCTTTGCCATGGCCAAAACTGCTGCCGATGTCTTCTTCAAAAGTTGATAAAACAGTGCCCTGCCGATGCCAAAGAGCAGAACCCCTAAATCCATATAAACATCTTCAGCATCCTCCTGAGACAGAACTGAGAGACACATCAGCTGCCAAACTCCCCACGGATCTCTGATGTACCCCACAACGTGAGTCTCAGCAGGACAAGTGGGTTCTCCAGGACCCTGTCATTTAGTTAAAATATTTTGTTGATTGCATTGAAAGTCCAGCTCACCAGATCCATAATAGCATTTTTCATTCGGGAGATGTGTACCAGGAGCTCCAAGACACGCATAGAGCAAAAGCAGGCGGAAGAGGAGAACATGGGGAGAGAGAGCAGAAGTGTCCGTCTTGAGCAAGAGACAGAGAGAAAGAAAAAGATAAAAGGAGTGTGGTAAAAAATGTGGGGGAAAAAATTAGATTTTTATGTACGGTACGCTTGTCAGAGCTTTTGTAGACATTCTCATGCTCATACGTCAAAAGTAAAAGTAAAAGTGTATTCGTCATTCCCACCATATCTGTTACATGTGGAACATAATTGTGTACACATGGTTTACATAAAAATTGTAAAGAAAAACAGTAATAAGATCTAAGATTTGAACTAAGAAATTATGCTAAACTAAGAATACGCTAAGCTCTAGTAGTATAACAACAATACACTGAACAATAGCAGCACGAACATGAGTCTGTGAGGAGATGAGTATGAATTAACATACAACAATGAAAATAGTTCAACTGCTGTAGTTTGCGTGTGTTAAATGTGAAAATATGCACAGACATATGATGGGGGGATCGTTTCAAAAGACTTGTTGATTTGGTGGTGTGACAGCAGTTTGGTTCTTTCTGCTTCGTCTAATTCATGCCTTGGCAGAGGGAGTTGTTGTTTTATTGACTTTGTCAAGGCAAGCCCTACATTTGGATGATTTTCCAACTGCTGACTGTAGCAGCAGATAGAAGTCTTTAAGAAATAAATGATCAAGTTGGTAAAATTAAAGAGTCCAGTAGAACTTTCAGTCCTGTTTAGTTGTGAAAGCGTGGACATTTTCACACATTAAAGAAAAATGAGGGTGGGGAGAAACGAAGCTTTGATCCTATTGGTTGTTTTTTTCACAGATATGAAGGGGTTGTGACAACGAGGTTGGACTGAGCTTTCACTGTTATTTTATCCTGACATGGAGTTCCATACGGAGGCTCTTTTTTACACATTTAAAGGAAAGCAGTTTCTGAAGCGGTCAAACCAGAGCAGCAACATCAAGGAGAACTTCAACACATTGACAGATACTTTTTGTTAGGTTAGTTGTTCTTTAATCTAAGTGGGTGGAGGAGAAAGGAGAAAATATATTTAAAAAAATAACTTCAACCAACAAAAGGAGCACTGAACACCTGCAGCTTCAAATGAGTTTCTGTAAGTTTATTATAAATCTTAATATTCAGACGGATATTCAAACATCTTTATCGATAACCCACAGCTGCAAGAAAAACTTTACAAATGTTTTATGCTGGTGAAGATTCTCAGTCGTCCAGGACATGATAAATCAAAAAGGCGTTCAATTCAAGATCAACTGGACTTTATTTGTAACAGAAGACGTTTCGCTTCTCATCCGAGAAGCTTTATCAATTCAATGAACCAGACTGTGTGTGCGTTTGGATTTATAACAGGAGTCACGCACCATCATATGTAAATTGCAAGCTGAGGTAACACATACATGTAAATTGACAGATCACACCTTAACAGTAGGGAGTTCCCTTGAAGTCTGACAGCAAACACAACAACTGTATGTAAATTGACAACAAAATTGTAAATTGACAACGTCTTCTGTTACAAATAAAGTCCAGTTGATCTTGAACTGAACGCCTTTTTGATTTACAAATGTTTTGCATAGTTACTTGACATATTGTTGTTCTTGTATGGTTTATTGGTACTCATTTTTTGGTATTAGTAAATGCCAGTCGTGGTAAGATGATGTGCATTTTTCTATAATGTCTGTATAGAAACAAGTTACCTCAACAGTGAGTCATGGAGTTCTGCAGGAATGTGATACATCTGGTAAAACATGCAGGACAATGTGCTCCAGGGTCAAAGATTAAGATTTGAGAAGTTCTCATTCTTTTCTTAAACCTGGAGTTAAACATCTCCTACAAATAAACCACTTCTGTTCTGTGGTTGAAAGAACACCTTAGAAAACTGACACCATGGTAAAAACAAACCAACTTATTACAGTGACCATATTGCACCAGCTGACATCACAGAATACGTTGCCTCATCTTTTCTACTGGAGAATCAGGAGCTGGGTTGCTAAATAGGAAATGACAAACATTTGTACTGTTGCTTTAAATTTGTGGTATTTTCATATTGTAGGAGCTGAGTGTGGGTGCTCTTTGTTGCTCAGCCGAGGAGTGGGAGCACTTTCACAGCCAACAGGGTGGGCGTGGGTGGGCGGGGGGTGTAACATCGAGTATGTTGTGACTGGATAATGTGTGTCCAGAACAGCAGCGGTCTGTCTGATAATAATAATAATAATAATAATAATAATAATAATAATAATAATAATAATAATAATAATAATAATAATAATTTTATTTAAAAGAGCCTTTCAAGACACCCAAGGACACTTAACAAACAAATACAGTTCAAACATTATCAGTAACAAATTGAAATATAAAATACATAAAGAATTTAAATAAAAAATAATATAAAATACATTTAGTAAAGTTAATCATAAGCTAGTCTAAAGAGATGTGTTTTCAGGGCAGGGCAGTCTTGGATATTATGTGTGTGTTTAAATGGAACATATATACTGTATACTGTATATTTAAAATGTTGAATGCACTGAAATTCCAAAAATACTGTATTCTATATTTTTTGTATATTTAAACATTTGAGATGTCTATTGGATGAACCCTAAAACTATGACATAAATAAGATAATTAATTCTATAGCTGGCAACACTTCCTGGAATGGTTGTTATACTGGTATGTGTCGGTTAAAATGCTTCAAAGTTGCAAATCATGATTCACTCGGTTATTTCTCAATTTAGTTCACATGATAATAACACTCCTCCCCCTCGATTAGTTGTTCTAGGAACATGAACATTTAAATAATTAACAAGAGTGGATTCATTTATACAAAAAAATCCTCCTGTTGTAGCCTGGTTTCTATCATACAGACTAAATCAATATGATGATCAGTTATTAGTTCATTGATTAACCGATTTAGAGGAAATATATATGATGTTCAATAGTTCACATGTAATGATTTTATTGTTTTGTTCTGGTAAAGTAGTTGTGTTTATTTTATTAAGATGTTTATGGTTCATATTTTTAGAGTTGATTTTTTGTTCGTTTATTTGATTTGAGCCTTGAGTGAGTTGACACTGTTTCAATGGGGTGGGTAACAGAGGAAAAGCAGCAGAGAACTACATCTCTGCTTCCTGGACTGATTTCTAGACTAGACTGTTACTTGTCAACAACCTGAATGTCCAATTCAATCAAGTTTTTAGAGAGAAGTGCTGCTTCGTTCACAGTGGGATGGATTCCATCTCTCTGCATCAGACCGGCTTTTCTCCAAAATGCAGTCAGAGAGAGAGTCAGAGAGAGTCTTTATTGTCATTTGCACCGCATGTGGTACATGTGATGAAAACGAGATTATGTACACGGGGTCCCAGTTACATCCAACAACAAATGCAAGAGAAAAACAGTAATAACATCTAGAATTAACTAAGAAAAACATCAACTAGTAATACACTAAGCCTAATATAGTGGAAATAAACAGCAGCACGAACATGAGTTTGTATGAGCAGATGGTCACAGATGAACACAGATGAACACAGCAACAAGAAAACAGATCAGCATCAGCATGATGTGATATTTTGCAGTGTTTATTTTTTATTTTATTTTTATTTATTCATGAGTCTAACAGCCTCAGGGTAGAAGCTGTTCCTCAGTCTAGTGGTTCTACATTTGATGCTCCTCAACCTCCGTCCTGAGGGGAGTGGGGCAAAGAGTGAGTGTGCTGGGTGAGTGAGGTCTTTCATGATGCAGGTGGCTCTTTTCCTGCATCTGGAGGTGTAAATCAAAGTCAAAGTCAACTTTATTGTCAGATCTGCAATATGTACTGTACAGGACATACACAGGACCGAAATTGCGTTTCTCTCAGTCCCTCGGTGCAACAGTAAACATCTAAACATTGAAACACTGAAACATATAATAATAGACATAAGCATAAAATAGTAAAACTAACACTGTCCTGAGTTTTTGCATAGTGGTATAAGAGTATGAAAATTTACACCAACTCTAAAACTAAAACATTAAACATTTAATGAACATAATACTGTCCTGAGTTTTTGCATACTAGTATAAAAAAAGAGTATAAAAAGTATAACTAAAATAAACTAAAGGTTTCTAGCATTGACATTTGCAAAGTGGCAAAGCAGCGTATGAGTTAATGTGACACAGTATATGTATGAGGTAGTAGTTGATGTTGTTATAGAGGCAAAAAGTGGCATATGCAGTAAGGCACATTGGGCATCCCTAAATAAGACCGTTCAGAGCACACTGTATATGTATCAGCAGTGGTGTAGATATTAGAGTAGTGTAAATGTAAACAGTAGTAATTAAATGTAAGCAGTAGTAATAAAAGTAAACAGTATTAATAAATGTAAACAGAGAATGTAAACAGTATTATGACTATAGGCAGTGATGTAATACAAACATTAGTGCAAGTATGAGAAGTAGTGCAAACTGTATGAGCACATGACCGAGAGTTTAGTGAATAACCCGTTTGATGACACAGAGTCCAGTGTTAAAATCTTTGTGTTGTGTGGTAATGTGTGAGAAAGTTTTAGTGTTAAGGCAGTTCAAATGGGAGGGGGGGCAGAGCAGGCAGAGTGTTTAGCATCCTGACTGCCTGATGAACAGAGCTGTCTCTCAGTCTGCTGGTTCGAGCCTGGAGACTCCTCAGTCTCCTCCCTGATGGCAGCAGTCTAAAGCGGCTGTGTAGTGGGTGTGTGGGATCACCTGCCATGCAGTGGGCTTTCCGAGTGAGGCGTTTGCTGTGTAAGTCCTGCAGTGAGGGCAAATGTCTGTGATGGTGGGGAGACTGACTCCAACAGACTTCTGTGCAGCCTTCACCACTCTCTGTAGAGCTTTCCTCTCTTCAACTGTGCAGCCTCCATGCCACACGTTGATGCTGGAGCACAGGACGCTCTCCACTGCACACCTGTAGAACGAGGTGAGAACTGGGCTGCTCAGACCAGCACGTCTCAGCCGTCTGAGGAAGTAGAGTCTCTGATGACCTTTCTTGATCAGGCTGGTGGTGTTGTTGCTCCAGCTGAGGTTATCATTCATGTGTACACCCAAGTATTTGTAGCTGGAGACCACTTCCACTGCAGACCCACCTATTTTCAGTGGGGCGTGGGTGTGTTTGTTCCTTCTGAAGTCCACAATCATCTCCTTTGTCTTCTTCACATTCATGTGAAGATTATTCTCTTTGCACCAGCTCTCCAGGTGTTCCACCTCCTGTCTGTAGCTGGACTCATCATTGTTTGTGATGCATCCCACCACCGCTGTATCATCTGCAAACTTAACAATATGACAGCCTGGAAGTGTGGCTGTACAATCATATGTGAGCAGAGTGAACAGAAGGGGGCTCAGCACACATCCTTGAGGAGAGCCAGTGCTGAGGGTTATGGTGGAGGAGGAGAAGTTGTGGATCTTCACGGACTGTGGTCTGTCTGTTAAGAAGTCTAGTACCCAGTTACAAATGGAGGGGCTTAGTCCAAGTGTAGATAGTTTGTCTATCAGAGTTTGGGGGATCATGGTGTTGAAGGCAGATGTGAAGTCCACGAAGAGCAGACGCACGTATGAGTCCTTCTGATCCAGGTGGGTGAGAGCAGTGTGGACCACGGAAGAAATGGCGTCCTCTGTTGATCGGTTCTCGCGGTATGCGTATTGATGAGGGTCCTCGTTGATGTTGACGGTTGCCTTGATGTGGGTCATGACCAGTTTCTCAAAACATTTAGCGACTACCGGGGTGAGGGCCACTGGTCTATAGTCATTCAGACCAGTCACTGTGGAGCTCTTTGGGACTGGGATGATGGTCGCGGTCTTCAGGCAGGTGGGAACTGACTCCAGTGCAAGTGAGGTGGTGAAGATGTCAGCCAGCACCTCACAGAGCTGGTCCGCACATTCCTTCAGAACTTTCCCTGGGATGTTGTCTGGTCCGGTTGCTTTATGAGGATTAATCTTTCTGAGACTGCCTCTCACTTCTGCTGCGGTCACTCTGAGATGCTCTTCATCTGGTGATGAGGTGAGTCTGGTGCTAGCTGGTCTGTTTGGATCATCAAAACGTGCATAAAACTTATTGAGGGCATCAGGCAGAGATGGGTCCCTGGGGCATTGTTTGTTCTTGCCTTTGTAATCTGTTATGCATTTAATACCCTTCCACATGCTCCGTGGGTCTTGTGAGGTGAACTGTCCCTCGATCCTCTGTGCATACGTGGCCTTGGCCTTCTTAATGCCTTCCCCCAGTTCTTTCCTGCTCTTTCTCAGCTCCTCTTTATCTCCGGACTTGAATGCAGTGTCCCTGGCTGCTAGCAAGGCGTGAACTTCTTTATTTAACCAGGGTTTTCGGTTCGGGTAAGATTTAACATATTTTTTTATGGATACATTTTCAGAGCATGTACTGATGTAGCCCAGGACTGAGGAAGCATAGAGTTCCAGGTCAACTGAGCTCCCTTCAGTAGCTGCCTCCCTGAAAACAGACCAGTTTGTCTTCTCAAAACAGTCTCTCAGCATGGAGGAGCTGCCTTGAGGCCAGACTCTTATCTCTCTTTGTTCCGGCTTGGAGCGCCTGAGTGGGGGGAGCTGTCTTGGGGCCAGGATCAGAGAGCAGTGATCGGAAGCTCCGAGCGCTGGGCGTGTCTTCGCCGTGTACGCCCCCTTTACATTAGTGTAGACTTGGTCAAGCGTTTTATCTCCTCTCGTTGCTGTGAAGACGTGCTTATTGAAGGCTGGGAGGGAGACTTGAAGATCTACGTGATTGACGTCTCCGCAAACAATGAAGAGCCCCTCAGGATATTTACACTGCAGCGAGGTGAGTAAGTCATGAATTTCTCCCTGGGCGTCATTAGCATTAGCATCGGGTGCTATATAGATAACTGATATTAAAATCACAGCATGGTCGCGAGGAAGATAATGCGGACGACACCTTACTGTGATCAACTCGACGGCAGCTAAACAAATCCTTTTGATCATGGAACAGTTCGTGCACCAGTCTTTGTTCACGTAAATACAAACACCTCCGCCTCGTGTTTTCCCCGTAGTCTCAGTGCACCGGTCCGTTCTGAAAAAGAGTCTGTTATCCAGCTCATAAACAGAGTCCGGTGTATCCTCAGAGATCCACGTTTCCGTGAGGCAAAGCACAGAGCACCTTCTCATCTCCTCCGACTTGGTCACTCTCAAACGAAGTAGATCCATTTTGTTGTCCAGCGAGCGGACGTTAGACAGAAAAAGAGCCGGCATCGGGGGTCTACCGGTTTTAGCGTCTTCCCGTAGTCTCGTCATAATTCCTGCTCGGCAACCCCGCTTCTTTCCTCGGGAGCACCTCTTCCTTTTCTTCCCCCTGGAGCGCGTCTGCTTCCAGAAGGATGTTCTTAACAGCTCCAATCTTCCGAGCTCTGATTTGAGTTCGTTGCTGATTTCAGCTGTGCCCTGTGGTAAATCCGCTCCGATTTTTGTAAACTCCAGTTGTTTACAAATCCTATGTAGTTTTCAGAAAGCAGACACATAGTTAAACATGTCATCACTGGACAGGTGGGGGAGTGGGCCGGAGAAAACTACCGAGTCCGACATAGTTTTTGCGAAGTTACACACTGAAGCAACATTTATTTTAGTGATCTCTGATTTGCATATCTGAGTGACATTGTTGCCGACGTTAATATGATTTTACTGTTTTTTACTGATAAAAAACAGTAACAAACACAATAAAAACTGATAATGATTTTACTGATTTTACTATTCATAACATAGTAAACAAAAGCAATAATCACCAAAAGGAACTAATCCTTGCTATAAATGCAAAAAACTAGCAAAACATAATCAACTCACAGATTCTGACATTTACATTAGCAGCAGGACCATTTTGATCATTATCCAGATGTTTCTCTGATCCATATCTGAAGCAGTCACGTTGCTTTTTATGACTTCCCTCTTAAAAACGATGAGTCCATGCATGAATTGTTTGAGTTCCTCTTTTCCCAGAGCATGTGCTGCAGCTACTTTCCTTACAGATGCAGTCAGGACTGTACGCAGTGGCCTGTTCTGATATGGGCAACATATAACCATCCTCCCCTTCAAAAAATAAAATGCATTATTTAATTTGCCTGTCTAATCTATTGACATGATGTGACCTCTCAATTAATCCAGTAGGCTTGTCATCAATTGATAAAGTGGTGATTGCAATTTGTCCCAATGTGAAACGCCCTTTACCTTCAGGAGCTGCACCCCCTTTTCTCTGACAACATTGTCAGGATTTTGCATTATGAACAATTTGCAGTTGTATGAATTTTGTGAAAATCTTTAGAAAAATGGTTAGACGTTGACAGTGGGGAACATGCAACACACACAGTGTTACCCTGAGTGTCTATAGCAGGGCTATTGAACTGACAGCCTGCGGGCCACTTTCAGCCCACATGTGACTTCAACAAGGCCCACCAGTGAGTTCATAATTTGTATTTATTTTATTTGTTGTGGGGTGGGGGGCTTCTGGTTTTGGATTTTGGGTTCTGTTTATTGCATTTATGATTCAATGTAATAAGACCAACAAATTTAAAAGGTTTTTAAATTTTAAAACAGATAAGTGTAATACAGTACTTGGTTTATTTACGTAATGATATTTTTTGTTTTTGATTCAGATCTCTCTTGCAAATTAGTCCTCGTGACTCAGTGAGACTAACCTGTATAAATAAAGGTTGAATGAAAAAATAAAATAAAAAATAATGTCTTTGTCTGTCATCTGTGTATGTTTCCCATACACAGACGAAATTCATCTCTGCATTTAACCCAACCACCACCAGGTGGTGCAGTGAGCAGCCAGAAAGCGCCCGGGGAGCTGGAGAATTAGGTGTGCACTCATAGACACCCCAAGGTGTGTAGTGGCCGGGGCGCGAACCCGCGTCCTTCGGGTCCCAAGTCGAAAGCCCTGCCACTACACCATCTTGGCTCAAATGGCTGGATGTCCAGCTCCTGAGCAGCTGCCGTTCAGAAACTGTGCTGCCCCTCTGAGCAGTTTAGTTGAATAGCTCTGGTCTAGAGGATCAGGTGCCCAGTTTAGGAAAAAGAAAATACAGAAGAAATGAGCAAAAAATAAATGTATGCAGCTGTGTCATCTCTTGGAGCATGAAAGGGTTTAAGTTATGAAGGCTATAGCCTGTTGCAAGATGGGCTTACTGGTAATAACATCTAGATGACCTAAATGAACATTGTTGGTTTTATACCTGGATTATTGAGTATGAACCTTGCTGTTTTGAACCACTTTGGCATGGCTGCCTTAGAGGAGGTGACGGGGGAGAGGGTGGGCCCCGGAAGCCATCTTACCACCAGCAAACTGTTTTTCTCCTCTCTAGGATTGAGCTGTTTGTGGGATTTAGTTTGATTTGGTGGAGTTTTCAGATTGAAGAAGTCCTTCGGATGAAGGATGAAATGTCTCAGCAACAAAATAAACCATCCAGATGAGCTGAATGAACATTGTTGGATTTATACCTGAATTAATGAGCATGAACTTTGGAGTAATTAGTAATATTAGGCTACTATAATTACTAAAGTGGGCGACCGTGGTGTAGTGGTAATGGCAGTCGTCTCCCAATCGGAAAGTTGGCGGTTCGACTCCCGGGACCCACACCATGTGTCGTTGTGTCCTTGGGCAAGACACTTAACCCTGAGTTGCTCCTGGTAGGACTGGAAAGCACCTTGCATGGTAGTCTGCCACCACAGTTTTATGAATGTGTGTAGCATTCAATATATGTATAGCACTTTGAGATTTTCAGTAATGAAAAGTGCGTTATAAATTGAATTAATTATTATTATTATTAAAGTCAATGATCTTGTGATGTAGCTGTACAGTGTTAAATAGGTGTTGATTTGTCTCCTGATGCTTCACAAATTAGGTGTATATACAGTGCTCCCTAGTTTATTGTGGATGTTGGGGACCACGCCCACCTGCGATAAGTGAAAAACCGTGATGTAGGAATACAATAGTCCAAGTTCAAGTTCAGTAGACTTTGTCATGACATGTAAGGACCATGGGAGACCAGGCTTTCTGTGTGGCTGCCCCCCGCCTATGGAACTCCCTCCCTGACTACCTGAGAGCTCCACAGTCACTGGTTGACTTTAAACAAGGCTTAAAGACATTTCTTTTTAATAATAATAATAATAATAATAATAATAATAATAATGTCTATTCCTGTCATCTGCGTATGTTCCCATACACAGACGAAATTCGTCTCTGCATTTAACCCAACCACCTACCAGGTGGTGCAGTGAGCAGCCCGAAAGCGCCCGGGGAGCTGGAGAAATAGGTGTGCACTCATAGACACCCCAAGCTGGGTAGTGGCCGGGGCGCGAACCCGCGACCTTCGGATCCGTAGTCAAAAGCCCTGCCACTAGACCATCTTGGCTCCTAAGCGAGCCTACTCTGCCTCCACATGATTTTATCTTTGTTCTTAGTTGATATTATCTTGTTTTTTTTATCTTTGATTTTAGTTGCACTTGTAGCACTTTGAGATTTTTGTTAATGAAAAGTGTGTTGTAAATTAAGTTCATTATTATTATTATTATTATTTGCCAGGCTGTAACCACACTCATCTGTTACTCCCAATCTCCCTTCTTACATAAAATATTTAAATTTAAATACTGTAACATTTTAAATAAAAAATCCATGCAGCATGGATTGTTTATTTTAAATAGTACAGTATATCTAAATTTAACTTGTAGAGAAGAAAAGTGCAGCAGGACATCAAAGTGATGTCACACAGCTTCAACTCTGGGCTGAATTTTCCCCACACCTTGTGATGGCTGGATTTTGACATGGTTCTGTTGTTTCTGTTTACTTGCACCTCTGGTTTCCGTGTCATCCACAGCTGATCCTTATTCAGTTCTGTCACTTCCCATTCACTCCTCAGTCTGCCTCTCCAGCCTTAAATCATTCACACCTGTCCCTCATCAGTTACCTGTCCAGCTGCACTCATTATCCACTCTACCTCTGTTGTATAAAGACTCCTTCCATCCACCTTCAAACCGTTCCGGTCATTGTTCTGTTTACACAGACATCTCAGTCCTCCTCTGCCCGTCCTGTTTCCGTCCGTTAGATGATCTGCTCTGTTTTGCTCGCTGTACGCTTGAGTAAGTTTTTGCTGCCTCGTCAACTTTTTGTTTTTCATTGTTTAAAATAAATTATTTTTATTTTAAAACTCCTGCTTCGCTGCCTGCCTGCATATGGGCTCGAAACACAAGGATTGTGACCGATTTTTTTCCCCTAAACAAAGTTCACAAAATGATCACTCAAGAATAAATTAAAACATTGTGTTCAAAAACTATGGTAATTAAATTAAAACTGTCCCTTATTGCACTCTTTTTCTGGATTAAAAAAAAAACTTTGCAAAGTTATCACATTGCAACAAATGTTATAAAACAGTAAATATATTCAGGATATAAAGGGATAAAATACAATTTCTCCTCTTAAGTGAATGGCTTTTCTGGGTTTGAAAAAATAATTAGTGAAAATACAATAATTAAAGTGTAAATAACAAAACAACCTCCAAAGCCTTGAGTTCAAAGAAATATTCCCAGAATATTTGGACAAGAGCGGCACTTACACAGTCGGCTTGCATTCATTCATTCATTCAACCTTTATTTATACAGGCTAGCCTCGTTGAGTCACGGGGACTCATTTACAAGAGGGACCTGTCTCACTCACACCAAACAACCATCCACTCTCACACTCACACCTAGGGTCAATTTAGAGTCACCAATCAGCCTAACAAGCATGTTTTTTGGTCTGTGGGAGGAAACCGGAGTACCCGGAGGAAACCCACGCATGCACGGGGAGAACATGCAAACTCCACCCAGAAAGGCCCCGGACCAGGATTTGAACCGGCAACCTTCTCGCTGAGAGGCAGCAGCTCTACCAGTTGTGCCACCGTGCTGCCCTGTGCATCGTTGATGAAACTGCAGCAGTGCATACAGGAGAGAAACTGAAACTAAGGTATCAATCTCATTACACTGCTATTGATCCATATAAATACCCATGTTGGTATCGATATTATCGCTATTTGGATCAATCCGCCCATCCCTAGAAACGGGGGCGTGGAAAGGACAAACTACTACTACTCGCTTTTTGCTTTATTATGCGGAGCTGTAAGATAATGAACTAGTTTCACTCAGAATGAAAGTCAAGCCCAAATAAGCAACTCCGTGTTCAAAACAAGCTAAAAAAACACAAGATTTGCAAGCGACTTTGAAATAAAACAAGGCCATAGTTGCTTATAATAAGTGGACTATGGCCAGCATGAGAAACTACATTTGTACTTCCTCAGCCACGCAGATCTCTGCAGCAATTGTTCTGGAGCCTCAGGAGGAGGAACTATATCCACTTCCTTAGCCAAACATGTGTCTCTATGGCTGTGTCTCAATTCAGGGGCTGCATCCTCATGAGGACCCAGCCTAGCTGGGCCGAGTAGGCCACGCACTCACAAGACCGGGTGGGCTGAGCGAAACTGCTGAAATGGGACGGTCTAGCCTTCAGGTTTGCCGGCCTTGAAGTGGGTGGGGCGTTCTCTTGAAATGGGTGGGAAGTTCTTGTGTGCGCGCTTGGTGTGTGTGTGTGGAAAGAGAAGGGACGCCGCTAAAATATATTACTAAGCTGAATACATGTATATCTAGTGTTTCTGAGTTTGCTGTTGTTAAGAACTGATTACAAATTAGCTTATTTTTCACGTGCGTTGGAAGGATTTTCTGAGGGGCAATCGTTTAAAAGACCGAGTGGACCTTTGAAATGCAAGTTGCCGAGTAGCTCAGTTGGTTAAGCATCCAGCAGTTGGTGTGCAGTTACTTTTCTCGAAGCTGGTTCGAATCTCACTCGGTACGGTTAAAACTTATTTTACGTTTGTCTTTTATTGGATAAAAAAATGAGGACTGAGATTAAAAAGCAGGAGTTTGTGAAACTCCTTCTTTAACCACACTGGAGATTTTGGAGATCAGAACCGTTGGAGAGCAGAGACCTGCTAGTCTCTGCCGTCCTTCTGCATATCACCTGACTTCTTTATGCCTGATATATGATGTTTTCCTGCTAGTGCATCATTGTGGCCAATATTGGAGAAAGGAACACTGAGAAGGTCCTCCTGAGTCCTGTGCCTGTGGAGAAAGAGAGAGAGGCTGCTGAGTTTTCCGTGTCGGACACTGCCTGACATCGTCGTTCTGGGCCACCATCCCAGCCAGGACAACCTCTTTCATCTGTCTGTTCGTACGCATCAGACACACACACTCAAATATAGAGCTCTATATGAACAATTATTTTTGTTTTGTTTTGCTGGCCAGCTTCTAATAATTTTATTTTTCTATCAAGAGAGGACTTGCTACTGAGACAAATATAATTTGTCCCACACAGTTCAGAAGTGTGTTTAAATGAAACGAGCACAATGAATATGTTTCACTCGTGTTTGGAGTGAATGTTTTATTTATTTATTTATTTCTTGTAGTTGTTGGTTTATTTTATTTTATTTTTTAGAAAACTGTATGACCGAGTTGAGACAAAGTTGGATGTGTTTCAGTCCAGTAATCTTGCAATAAACATAACTGTGTCGGGATCCCACTGTCTGCAGCCCTGCCGCCCTCTCCAAGATGGCCGCTGATTGACGCCAACTGACGACGCCAGCTGACAGCCATCATCTAACGAGGAGCTCCACTACTTAAGGCTACAGTCCAGTGAGATCCAATGCTGGAGCATTGTGCCTCAATCGGTATACATGACTTCAGCCAGAAAGTATTAGTCTGATAAGAGTACTCACCTTATGATTTTGTGTCCACAGTTTTGTGAAACCCTGGATCCTGTTTTCGTCTGCCTTTGTCTGCCAGTTCCTGCCTTGTTGCCACTCGCTGCCAACCCACCGACCCAACATCCCCTGTAAGAACCAAACAGAGCATCAGTTTTGATCCACCTATCCCACCAGTAGGACCCTGACCCTGTTCTCTCTTCCAGGCACTCCCAAGACCCCAAGTGTCCCTTTATCACCTGTAAATAATAAACACTGTAAATAATTGTTACTCTGAGTTGTGCCTCTGTTCTGGTCTTGTACCACTCTGGGTTCAGTCGGTCCTTACAGAATGCTCCAGCCATAACCGACCCAGAACGAGACCAGACACGAGCAAACTCAGTCCTATCTTCCAGATGGATCGTATGACCATGGTCGAGGAGATACTCCAACGGGTCTTGGCTCAACAAGACGCCGCCCAGGAAACCATGAAGGAACTTGGAGGTATGGTTTATACTTTAACCCAAAGCCTCACACCCTCAACTCCTGCTGCTTCCTCTGTTAGAGACACTCCTAACACGACGCCCGAGACCGGTGCCTCAAACCAGCAGCTAATTACTAAACCTTCTGAACTATTTTCTGGAGACCCTCATTCATGTGGAGGATTCCTCCTGCAGTGTAAACTAGCATTCAGAGCGGCCCCTCAGCTTTACACAACAGACGCCGCTAAAATCACGTATTTCATCAATCAACTGAAGGGTGAAGCACTGAGTTGGGCAAATTCCTACTTACAGTTTCACAACATTGACTATATCACCTTTGATACCTTGTTAAAGGAATTCAGCCGAATCTTCGACCGACCTCTTCAACAACCCAACGCCGTAAAGCGGCTCCTTGGACTCCGTCAGGGAGGTCGGCCTGTCGCGGAGCACGCCCTAGAGTTCCGTATCCTTGCTGCCCAGACCGGATGGAACGACCTCGCACTGAAAGGTACTTTTTTAAGTTCCCTCTCCGATTCCATCAAGGACCAGATCGCCGCTAGAGACGAACCTGAGAGTTTTGACGAGTTAATCGACCTAGCGGGTGCTATCGACGAGCGTTTCCGGGAGCGGAGAAGAGAGAAGGACTACAACTCCCGTCATCGTTCCACTTCCGGTTTCGAAACGTCATCAGGTGAGCCCCGCGCATACAAGAACTCGTTTACAAACTACAAGTCCCAGAGAGACAGAGACCCCGTGTCATTTTCTCGTCACGTCGTTCCCACAGAACGTTTTCGTTCATTTTCTGAACCTGAGCCCATGCAGATAAATAAATATCATTTGTCTCCTGAGGAGAGACAAAGACGCAGTGACAGTAACGCCTGCATGTACTGTGGAAAGACCGGGCACTACCGGAGAGACTGCCCCCTCCTGGGGGGAAACGAGAACGCCCGCCAATAAAGAGAGAGATATTGGTGGGTACTTCTGCTCTCTCCTCCGCCTGTAGACTGTTATTACCCACACTTATCCAAATCCACCACAATCATCATCCTGTTCCAGCTTTGTTGGATTCTGGCGCAGAACAAAATTTGATTAGTTTGGACTTGGTTCAAGGGTTGTCTTTGCCCACTCGGGAGATTCCTCCCATCTGTATAGCTGGGGTTACTGGTGAAACTTTAGACCAGATTACCCTAAAAACTACAGACATTAGTCTAATCATTTCAGGCAATCACCACGAGACTATTGATTTTTATGTGTTTAAAGCTTCCACCCCCCAACTGATTCTTGGATATCCTTGGTTAAAAGAGCACAATCCGACTATTAACTGGGAGTTGGGGAGAATTGAAAAATGGAGTGATAGGTGTCTAGCACAATGCCTTCGTTCTGCTGTCACATGTCAACCTGCGGATGTTGTGTCACACGAGGAAGTAGACGTCTCTGAGATCCCATCTGTCTACCATGATTTGGCTCCTGTTTTCAGTAAACAACATGCTTTGTCTCTACCTCCCCACCGTCCCTATGATTGTACTATCGACCTCCTACCTGGTGCCACATTACCGGCTAGTCGATTGTATAACCTGTCGGGACCTGAAAGGGAGTCTATGAAGAAATACATCAAAGAATCTCTTGAATCTGGCATAATACGTCCCTCCACTTCACCTGTAGGAGCTGGGTTTTTCTTTGTGGGGAAGAAGGATGGCACTTTACGTCCATGTATTGATTATAGGGGTCTTAACAATATTACTGTAAAGAACAAATATCCATTACCCCTTATTGATTCCATATATGAACAACTCCCATCTGCTACCGTCTTCACTAAATTGGATCTCAGAAACGCCTACCATTTGGTGCGGATTAAAGAGGGGGATGAGTGGAAAACCGCATTCAAGACACCACTCGGGCATTTTGAGTATTTGGTAATGCCTTTTGGTTTGTCCAATGCACCTGCTGTGTTCCAAGCTTTGATTAATGATGTCTTGCGTGACTTTTTGGGGGACTTCGTTTTTGTGTACTTAGACGATATCCTTGTTTATTCTAGAGACGAGAAAGAGCATTACAACCACGTACGTAGAGTCCTACAGAGACTCTACGAAAACCAGTTATATGTTAAAGGAGAAAAGTGTGAGTTTCATGTGACCTCAGTATCGTTCTTGGGGTTCATTTTTGAGAGTGGTTGTTATCGAACTGACCCCGAGAAGACCAGAGCAGTCGAGGAGTGGCCAGTTCCGGAGAACAGGAAAAAGCTTCAGCGATTTCTTGGTTTTGCAAACTTTTACAGGCGGTTCATAAAGAACTACAGCCGCATCGCCGCCCCTCTCTCTCAACTTACCTCCGTAAACCAGGTCTTCAAGTGGACTCCCGATGCAGATGCCGCCTTCAACAGACTTAAGAAACTATTTGCTTCTACACCAGTTCTATGCCATCCTGACCCTAGCCATCAATTCATCTTGGAAGTGGATGCCTCAGACTCAGGGGTGGGTGCTGTTTTGTCTCAACGTTCTCCCAAGGATAACAAGGTCCATCCTTGTGCCTTTTTCTCACGACGATTATCACAGGCAGAGAGAAACTATGATGTTGGCAACCGCGAGTTATTGGCAGTGAAACTGGCATTAGAAGAATGGCGCCATTGGTTAGAAGGTACTCCTACCCCTTTTTTGATATGGACAGACCACAAGAACCTTACATACCTGAGAGAGGCAAAGAGATTGACCCCCAGACAGGCACGATGGTCCCTTTTCTTTAACCGGTTTAACTTCGTTATGACTTTCAGACCTGGCTCAAAAAATGTTAAACCGGATGCTCTCTCCCGTCAGTTCTCTTCCCCAGATTCTCCGGACATCGAGGAGACCATAATACCACCTGTCTCTGTCGTGGGAGTTCTCACCTGGCCCATCGAGAAGGACATTATGGACGCCCAAAAGGATGAACCTGACCCTGGCACGGGTCCTCCTGGCAAACTTTTCGTTCCCTCTAATATGAGGAGTAAGGTATTGGACTGGCTCCATTCACACAAACTGTCCTGTCATCCTGGCACCTCCCGTATGCTCTCTTTGGTCAAGACTCATTTCTGGTGGCCCACACTCACCCAAGACGTCAAGTCCTATGTTTCAGCCTGTCCGACCTGTGCTAGGAATAAGACCGGCAATCAGCCTCCTGCCGGTCTCCTGCAACCCTTGCCCACGCCCGGCCGTCCTTGGTCTCATATTGCCGTTGACTTCGTCACGGGTCTGCCACCTTCTGAAGGTAATACTGTCATCTTCACCATCATTGACCGTTTTTCGAAAGCTGCTCATTTCATTCCCCTACCAAAGCTTCCCTCTGCTTCTGAGACGGCTAACCTCCTTGTCACACATGTGTTCCGCATTCATGGAATCCCTTCTGATATTGTGTCAGATCGGGGACCCCAGTTTATCTCGCAGGTCTGGAAGAGCTTTTGCGCCACTCTGGGGGCTACTACAAGCCTCACTTCGGGTTACCACCCTCAATCAAATGGTCAGGCTGAGCGGTGTAACCAGGAACTTGAGACCGCCCTCCGGTGTGTCGCCGAACGCAACCCCTCATCCTGGAGCACACATCTGTGTTGGGTTGAGTATGCCCACAACGCACACAAATCCTCTGCCATAGGTATGTCCCCGTTCGAGGCTTCCCTTGGATACCTTCCCCCTTTGTTCCCAAGTCAGGAGGTCAACGTTCCGGTTCCATCTGTCCTGCACCACTTCCGCCGTTGCCGGCGGGTCTGGCGGGAGACGAAGGCAGCCCTCTCACGTACTGCTGCTCAAAATAAGGTGTTTGCTGACCGCCGTCGCTCTACGGCCCCTGTGTACGAGGTGGGACAGAAAGTCTGGCTCTCCACTAGGGACATTCCCATCAGGGGCACTACGAGGAAATTGGCTCCTCGTTTCATCGGACCTTTCCCGATCACGAGGATCATCAACCGTTCTGCGGTGCGCCTTCGACTTCCCTCGTCTATGCGGATTCACCCCACTTTCCACGTCTCTCAGGTCAAGCCGGTCTCAGAGAGCCCTCTGTGCCCTCTCTCCGACCTTCCGCCTCCTGCCCGGCTGATCGACAACCACCCGGCCTTCACTGTCCGTGCCATTTTGGATGTTCGTCGCCGTGGCCGGGGATTTCATTACCTGGTGGATTGGGAGGGTTATGGCCCCGAGGAGCGGTCTTGGATTCCCCGCTCGTTCATCTTAGATCCCAGCCTCATCACCGCCTTCTTCGCCGCTCACCCGGAGAAGCGCTGCGGGCCGCCCGGAGGCGGTTCTTGAGGGGGGGGTACTGTCGGGATCCCACTGTCTGCAGCCCTGCCGCCCTCTCCAAGATGGCCGCTGATTGACGCCAACTGACGACGCCAGCTGACAGCCATCATCTAACGAGGAGCTCCACTACTTAAGGCTGCAGTCCAGTGAGATCCAATGCTGGAGCATTGTGCCTCAATCGGTATACATGACTTCAGCCAGAAAGTATTAGTCTGATAAGAGTACTCACCTTATGATTTTGTGTCCACAGTTTTGTGAAACCCTGGATCCTGTTTTCGTCTGCCTTTGTCTGCCAGTTCCTGCCTTGTTGCCACTCGCTGCCAACCCACCGACCCAACACCCCCTGTAAGAACCAAACAGAGCATCAGTTTTGATCCACCTATCCCACCAGTA